>MU184694.1:25999-96830 GCA_016904865.1 Pissodes strobi | reverse complement strand
TTAATTTACATAATTGTATTTTATGATTGTCTAATAAATCTTGACTCAGTATATGTTCATTCATCTCTGGCGTATCAAAGGGAATGCCCACTCTGTTCATAATTTCATTAACAACTATGGATTTAATATTTTTAGAGCGAATGCGGTATAAATTTTGTTTTATGATTTTTTCACACTTATTACAAATATTTATTACATCCGCTGCTGGTGCTACATAATAATTCTTTCGATCTTTTATTTTCGAGAGAAGAGGCATGTTTTCCAATAACATGTTGAAAGCAAGTAGAATAATCAATAAACAAAGTAAGTATGACGATTTGAGTAAAGTACAAAGCAAACAGTAAACACCAAAATGGATAACTGTAAACGGCAACGAACAACAAAACGGCAAACGAGCTGACAATCCGGCGCTCTATACGCACATGCACACGTGGAGGCGATCGTTATTACAATTTGAATCGTAGGGGCACCGCTTATTGGTTGAAATCATTGACATGCGCTCAACGCTAAAAATACACATCGATCATCCTATCTCGTTTTGATTTCGGATAAATTTTGACTCGACACACGATATATGAGTAGTAAATATATGCATAAAATATCTATAAAGAGACAAGAGCGTCGGGCCAACACGGCTTTTCGCCAGGCCGGAGAGGAGCCGAAACAATTTACCAGGGGCCCTCAATAAAACTTAGCAGAATTTTGTGGGAAATTCATGTGGTTGCTCCAAGACGGAGCTCCGCCCCACTTTAGTATACGTGTACGGCAGTATTTAATTGAAGCTTATTCTGAGCGATGGATAGGACGAATGGACCATTGGAATGGGTAGCGAGGTCACCAGACCTTAATTCTATAGATTTTTTCTTTTGGGGTCATTTGAAGCAATGGGGTACGATACTCCAGTCATTGACGTCGAGGATCTTCGTTTAAAGATAATCGAAACGTGCCAAATATTAAAAAAACACCGGGAATTTTTCATCGAGTTAGGCGACATTTTTTGAAGAGTATCAGGAAATGTATTGAAGAAAATGGGGGACATTTTGAGAACCGTTTTTAGTTTGGGTTAGTAATGTTAACGTAAACACAATATTCGATATTTGAATACTGATAATTAGCCATTATTATTTTAAGTTTATTGTAGATTAGTTTATAAAGCGAATTTATTTCATGTTAAACTGACAGCTTTAGTATACTTTGATAGCTACTTACCTGGTAGCTGGTGGTAATTCCATAAGAAAAATTAATTTATCATTTAATTTTTAAGAGTGATTTACGTCTAAGCGTTCGGATTTAGCGAGTTAAATGAAGAGCACCTTTTTTAAAGGCTTTGCATCAGTCTTTGAGAAAACATGCTATAGTGTAGCTGTCAAAACTAAAAAAATTATCACAAAAAACAATTTTCAATGTAGGTAAAGTGCCCTCTAGCGGCACACAATCAATGTGAATTGTTACTAAAATGATGAAGCGCAATCGACTTAGTCTATGTGTCAAATATTAGTCGAATCGGTTTTTCCGTAACCAAACAATTTAAAAAACAAAAAATACAAAAGTGAACTTTGTCGGCTTGTAACTCGAAAACGAATGACATTTTGAATAAAATTTATATGAAGCCCTACCATTATTTTGTCATGAAGAATCGCCCTCTTAAGTTTCGTGATCGATTTTTGAATCACAGTGTATAGTCTCGTGTATTAGATTTGTCAAATTTAAATAATTTAAGCTTAAAAGAACGGAGGAGAAATATTCCGACACAGAACTAAAAAATATTAAAATATGATATATTTTATGGCAAAAGAAAGGTCTGCCGAGAAAAACCTTGACGAAAATTAAATGGTAGGCAGGGTGACTCAGAACAAACGATGTGAGGATTTCGGAAATGGTTGCAAATAAAGTGATGGTGGCATACTTGAAAGCACAATATTTTGTTGCAAAGAAACAATAGATTTTTTTTTGTTTTCGAGATTTTTGATAAAACCTAAATTATCCCTATTCTGTTTATTATTTTCTAGCTTAATTTAAAAATATGAAATTATGATTGGAGATTACATTTATTCAAACCAAAAAATAATAAATCTTTGACACCCTGTATGTCATAAACGAAGCGTCTCCGAACCTATGTTAATTTAAACTTTTTACCTCAAAATTACACAAATAATCACCTGGAGTTTCGCCACGTCTCAGTGGGCAAAACGTATAAGCTAGCGAATAAAAATGAATAATTAATATAAATTCTCGATTTTTTGTGTCCAGAAATGTATTTACTCTATTGCATAAAGGAAGGATTTATTTGATTAGATACGACGTTATATACAGAGTGTTTCAAAATAGGCGGCATTTATATAGGTACATTTTTGTTGATCTTCTAGACAAATAATACGTAACATGGAGTGTGTCGGATAAAATTAGTCTGTTTTTATTGTTTATAGCTGCATCTGTCAGAAACTGATAATTAAACAAAAATGTCAAATTTATTTAACGGCCACTTGTTCATATTGGCCTTCCATCCAAGGGAAGTCGATGACAATGTTGCCTGTTTTTTCTTAGCAGCTGGAGTTTCGCGATTCAAATCGACGGAATCTTCCACTTCACTCTCCTCTTCATAATTTGCAACTATTTGAGACCTCAAAATACGAGCAGGAAGGTGATCAATATCACCAAGAACTTCTTCGTCTGATAAATCAGAGTCTTTATCAGTATCTGCACCAGAAGGTTCATTGGGGCAGCAGATTGCTACATTGATAGGAACTGATTCAGTTTCTTTCATCAAATCAAATAACTCAGAGAAAATTAAGCCTTTGCGCAACGTCCTCGCGAATACCTATAAAGAAACGAAAAGAATAAAACACTTTTAAAACTGAGCATGAATATTCCCAGTGGCAACTTTAGTGGCCGCGCATTTTTATACATCGACTGTATCTACATTTGACAAAAATTCTTATTATTTTATATACCATATTTACATGTTTTATAAAACCGTCTTTTGCTAAATGGTAAACATCCGCTAACTTGCAAAATCTAAATACTTGCATTGAAGGCTCCGCTGCCATTATTGGAATATCAACACACGCGTCGATATCAAAAACAAGTAACGAAACAAACTAAGGGCCTCCGCAGACCGCTCCATCGACGAAGTTGTCGATGCGATTGCAATGACGCTCATTCGTACGATCCACGAGACGGGTGCGTCTGCCCTCCGCATATGGGTTGATGCTTTCTCCAGTCATTCATTATGTGGATCCCAATATGATCGAATGTGTTAGCGTGGAAGAACGCATACTTATAACTTTAAAGTAAGCTTTTTATTAAAAAATCAAACAGTACCTAATTATAACGAGGCTTCTCACGAAGTTTTTTTTATTCCTTCCTCCCTCTTGTCAGTTTCAGTTTTTGGTTGAGAGGGATTAGACAATTTAGCCTATTCAGCTGTTATCAGCTGCGTCACTTTACACCTTCCTTTTCCTTACTGGATAGCCATGGGGATCTTTTGATATAGTCATCATGGCCGATGCTGTAGTCATATCTCTGCCCTCATGACCTGCCGATGTTAACTGACTCGAAGTTACTGAAGTGGATGGCGATGGTAGTGGACTAATTACGGGGTCATCAATAATCTCGTCAAACTCTCGTAAACGTATTATTGGTGTCGATAACATCAAGCATGGTCTGCGACGCTTCAGGTACATTGCCAGTTGGAGTACCAGCAACTTTTATAAGAGGAACAGCAAACTGCATAGCCTCCTTCAAGTAACATGGCTTCTTTTTTCCTCCACTTCCACTTGGTTTAGGTTTGAGGTTCTTAACACAGGTGCTCCTCAAATTTCGCCATTTCTCCTTACATTCGCTTACTGTAAAAGAAAAATAAAACACTAGCGTAGTGTTTAGCTTTTAGTGCCTATACTCCTTTTATTTATTTTCAGGTGTCTAACTACAGGTTGTACATTCGTTACGTTGAGACTCTACTTTTGCGCCGAGGAGAAACTACAATAATTGGGAAAATAGTCTCTGAGACAACTATAATCTATTACGTTCGATTTTAATTCTGTTGGCGTTGGTTGCCAATGTGTTATATTCAATTCAAAGATGAAACTACTTATCAGATGGCGCTGAACGACAGATTACTATCAAATTAATATTTACCAAAAGGTTAAACTACAACCACATGTCCACCATGTAGGTCGGTCAACACCAGTCCTCGTAATAACTCAATCAGCACCGTCTGCAATCCACCAGGCCTAGCTCGTCTCAGGGGGGTTGGTTCGAACTTATGTTTTCCCACTATCAAGTTGCGTATTGTTGTACCTGAATATGGAATTGAATCAAAATAAGTAATAGTCCAAGTCGGGGTTGGACGCCACCAAGTTTACTTTTGTTGGCAAGCCCTATCGATGTTTATTCGGACACAGTAAAAAACTTGGAAATAAAAGAAACTAAGTTCAAATTCAAATGTCAAATTAAGTAAATAATTACCTGACGAAGTCTACGCTACCTGTTCGATTACCGATTACCATTCAAACACCTACATTCACAAATACACCCTAAATAATACCAAGCATGTGAGGCCAATACTTTATTTTAAATTAGAAAAATATAGCAAGCTCCTCTAGCCTATTAAGTAAATTCCCTATTTACAGTTATCGACTACTAGACACATCCTCTTGTCAACCTGATAGCCTAAATCGAAAGTTTGAAAGGTGTCAAGCGAAAAGGTTATAAAAAATACAGAAAATTCCAACCTCTTGTCATCCTGTCAGTCTAATTTAAAATTTGAGAGGTGTCAAATAAAAGGTTATACAATTTTGAAAGTTCACTTCTTCGAAACGCTCTGCTGCAACCTGCAACCTAGACGGTGATAAAAATATCGGATTTATCACATAGACTATACTAAGTTAATTTAACTCGGTTAGTATAGCCTTTCCAAAAGCCCGAGTTGCAAGTTTCAACCAGAGAACGTATTCCTCAAAAAGCAATGTTATGATCTTTGGTCAAATCGATATACCTTCCTAAAATGACCTTTATAAATAGGAGAATTTCCAACCGTAACAAATCATATGGAGCGAGCTGAAAGATTCCTACATGTCCTATCCTACTACTCAGGATCGATAGGAAATGATTGCTCAGCGTTTTCAAACTTTATGGAATCTTCCAAATTGTGTAGAGGCATTGGATGGCAAGCACATCCTTATAGAGAAACCACCTAATACTGGATCGAGTAATTTTAATTACAAATCCTACCATTCAATAGTACTATTAGGATGCCTGTGATGCTGATGGTATTTTCACTATGATTGAAACTGGATATGCTGGTAGCAATAGTGATGGAGGGATTTTCAGAGCTTCAATGATTAAAAGGATGTTATTTAATTCACAACTTTACATTACACCCCGACTAAGTTACCTTTAGATGATTATGATGATTGTTCCCTTATTACTTCATGGGGGATGAAGCTTTTCCATTGTCTCGATACTTAATGAGACCTTGCTCAAAACGGATTCTTGACAATATAAAAAGAGTGTTTAACTACCGATTGAGTCGCGCAAGAAAAACAATTGAATGCACGTTTAGTATGATGACGGAAACATTTGTAGTAATGAATGGGATACGTTGCCACAATGTGAATACGATCAATAATATCATAAAGAGTGTTTGCGTGCTTCATAACTACGTTAGAAAAAGAGAAGGATGCCAATATTTTCCGCAATAGGTAGAAGAAGCTGCCCGAAATATCGTACCTACCAACCTACCTGCTCGACCTATGCCTTACGGGATGGATTATTTAGCCAATTATTTTCTGATGCCGTTAGCATCACTACCTTGGCAGTGGAATTATTGGATTTAAAGACTATTAAATACGTTTATAAACCTATTCGATTTTTACGTTCAATTTTCGTATCAATTGTTGCTAGAATATGAATTCATTAAATTAAAGTCCTTACCTGACAACTTGACTTCTCTGGCAACACTGTGCTATGCTTTTTCAGTAGCATCCCTCTTTGAATGGGCCTAAAGGGTGTAATTATAAAGCTCGGGATAGTTCTCCACTTCCTCAACGAATTTTATATTAAAGGCCTAGAGAAGGACAAGAAAATAATTGTAAAATCAGGGTAAACATGCAGAAATACACAAAATTACCTCCATTGAGACGCACAATTCACTCGAACAAAGTGCTTCTTTGCTAACCGCGTACGATTGAAAACGAGGAGATCTGAAACCGTACGTTTCCAGACGACCACTAAATCAGTGTTGCCAGTATTTTGAGAATCGGGATCGCCAAACGTCAGCGACCTGGGCGCCCAAAGCGCCTAAAAATTATAATAGCGTCTACGGGGACCGAGATACTCTGGCATATTAGTAGACTAGACGTTTCCCGTACCACATCATCGCTTAGTGCTTGGATGCTGTCTGAGATACGGCGGCCCGAGTTCGATTCCGGTGGCACGTCAAGTCTTTTATTTTTAATATTATGTGTAAAAAGTTATTTTCTTAATTTTGGGCATGCCTTGGGTTAGTTTTGGTAAGTTTCTGTTGGTTGCGACCCCGTAGCGAGCGGAGGGCTATTTGTGAAGTGTAATATTAGACACTTTTGCCAACAATGTGATACGCGCGCAACTCTGATGTGGTACGGGCAACGTCTTGCGGCAGATTGGCTTAATGTTATTCACTTTTGACAAATGCGTTGTAGTGTGACTGTGGCTCAGGTAGTAAACCGCTGGCTTGACGTGAGAGGTACTGGGTTCGATATCCAGCGCTGCCAAGATTTTTGTAATTTAGTTTGGGCATGGCTTTAGTCTTAGATTAAAGAGTACATACTCTTTTTAGTAATTATATCGCATAATGAAAATTTGTTACTGCGCATGCTTATGTTAGACGAGGTCAGGCAGATATTGACACCTCTTCAGAGACAAGGGAACCTCTTTTCATTTTCAAAGGAAAAATAAATTTCTTCTTTGTTTATAGTTTATGGCGTTGCTGCGGGGCAATTGCCAAAAAAAAAGAAATTTGACTTCTGAAATAATGAAATTATTCGGTTGTTATCGGTTGGGTTGGAACTCCGAACTTTAGACACTATTGATATAATAATGAAATTATGTGATTCAAACAAGATTTTTTTAAAGTAACTTTCATTTACAATCAGAAATTACAGAATACAGAACTATATAGGTAGTATATTATACACTCACCGGCATAAAAAACCGGCCACTAAAAACTAGCCCGAATTTCAAAGTTGGATTTCTCGCGAACCACTTGTTAGATTTTGATGATTTTTTTTTTAAATTGTAAATTGATTCCTTCTTAACAGATGCTACCTCAGAAATTTTTATTCTGATTTTATTTTGAGCATATACAGGGCGCAACAATAAGACGAAGTTTTTTGCCCGAACTTTGTAACACCCTGTAGGGTGCAGCAGCTACAGTGGCTATTGCTAAATCAAGCCACATTGTAGCCTCATCTTTTGTGAGCATTTTGTTTTTTTAATCACGACATTATCTCTTTTAGTATTGGAGATATGCTGTTTTAAAACGAACGTCTCGGAAAAATGCTTCGCAGGCAGAAAGTTTTATGTGTAAGTAATCCAGGCGGCATAGGCATCGGCATATGCGAAAACGGATTTATGAGTATCTGCAATATGACAGCAACGGATGTCAAAGTAAAAAATGCCATTATCTGTGACGGATGTTGCTCGAATTGTGGCCTCAATTGAGGATGGCCGAAGTCAACGTTATGTGTCCGATACCCTGGGTATACCTCGAACCAGGGGCGTGCAGTCCATGGAAGCAAGGGAAGCAGTGCTTCCCCTAAAAAAGTTACAAAACATCATATTCTAAAATGTACTTTTTGAAATAGGAGACAATTAATTTAGTTACATTAAAAGCGCTAAGAATTATCTTAATTATCCGGCCCATAACAAATGCGGCCTTGACTCCGACCGAGCCACAGTTAAAATCCAATGGAACCTATGCCGGCCGCTAGCTTCTATGTAGCCAAGCCATATGCAATGCATGTATGGCTTGATCGCTTGTGCGTTGAGAGGTTAGTGAACTTTCCATCGCCTGAATTCGTCTGCTGAGTAGTCGGGTACTTTAAGCGGGCGTGGAAGCTATCGTTGGCGTAGGTTCTTTGTTTTAACGGTCCAGGATTTACTTAGTTTAATGGCTAAATATGATGATCGCTTAAAAACCATTTAGAGCGTTTTTCGCGAAACGTCGAATCGTATCCAGAATGAGTTAATTTCCGCTGTTGCAACCATTAATTTAAAAATAATTAAGCAGGAGATTGGCAAAACAACTGATATCACTAATTTTAGCCAAGTATCTATAGTAATACGCTAGGTTAAAAAAGACGGAAGTATTCAAGAGCGATTTTTAGGTTCTAAGAATGTGTCCGAAAATGGTACAGCAGTTGCATTATATAGCGTAGTTTATAACGTTATTAATGAAATTAATGGGGACAAAAAAATAGTTGTTCAAAGCTATGATGGAGCTGCAGTGTTGGCAGGACAACTAGGAGATCTGCAAGCTAAAGTTCGAGAAACTTTCCCAAGTGCTCTATTTGTCTACTGTATTGCTCATAAATTAAATTTAGTTTTATCCATAAATCACATTAAAGAGTGTAAATTATTTTTCGTTACTTTAAGTGGTAGGGCAGCTTTTTTTTCAAGTCAACAAAACGTACACATGCTTTGGACTCCATTGTCCACAAACGATTGCTCCCACTAGATGGAACTATAATGGAAGACTTGTGCTAACAGTCGCTGAAATTCGTGAATCACGGATTGAACTATTTCAGAATAATAGAAAATAATGAAACGTGGGACTCTGAAGCAGTAAATAAGTCGAGGGGATTTTTGGACTGTTTGAAATGAGATTTTAATTTTAAATATTTGTTTAACATATTTTCAGAAATATTTCCATTCTCGGAAAATATTTTTAATTAATTTTTAATTAATTTAATTTAACTAAGACAAATGGTATTGCTATTTGCTAAAAAAAAAGTGGAAGATTTTAAGTCCATATTAAGACAAAAAAGAGATGACTTTGACCTGTTTTGGGAGAAAACGATGACGTTAAATGTAGAGCCACAAGCCAAGCATCTTCGAACAGACAGGGTGGGACATATTCAAATGTCATACCAGACGCCTCTTTTATGAAATAATCGATCAAATTCAGCAACTATAGATTTAACGGTTTAAATTATTTTAAATTCCTCAAGCTCTGCAATTTTGCTGCATTTAAGGAAAAACTTTTCCAGAAGATGCGTTTAAATCTCTTCTTCTTCATTACGGCCAGTTCTTCGACCGTTTGTTACTGCGATCTGAACTAAAAATGATTTACGAAACTGATGATTAGTACAAAAAATAACGTTAAAGAACTAATTCAATTTTTAATAGACAAGGAGCTAGAAGAAGCCTACACTGAAGTATCGAAATTGTGTGAATTAGTATTGAAAATACCTGCCACAAATTCGTCAGTAGAACGCAATTTTTCAACACTTAAACGTATAAAAAAATTTGTAAGAAATTCAACGGGGCAGGAATGACTTTCGCAAATATCGCTGTTGTCCATTGAAAGCAAATTTCTCCAAAATATGTCGGAGCATCCAGGTTTTTATGATGACGTAATTGACGGATTTGCAAAAAGTGATCGAAAATCGAAGAATCGATCTACATTACAAATAGGTAAGGTACTTATTCATTCCTTTAAGTGCACAACAATTTGCCATTCAAGGAGATGCCCGAGGGGGCGCCGGATACTTGTTTTATTAACGACTTTAATGACTTTTGGGTAAAAATTGGGCGCGGTCCCTCAAATTTTTCAGCCTGCGGTGGGTTAGCCTTCAGCGGCGTCTGTGGCAGGCTTATTTGTGTTGGCACCAAATTCAACGAACTGCCGCTGCATCCCTTTGTTAAAATTTCACTGCACGCCCCTGCCTCGAACAACACTCCAGGATGCCTGGAATCAGTATATGGAAACGGGAAATTTCACCAGGCGAATCGGTTCGGGAAGAAAACGGAAGACAAATGCAATTGACGACCGCTTTATTGTCTTGAATACTTTACGAAATCGTAGAATTACAGCGTTTCAGAATCAACATCTGCTACAAGCCGTGCGTAGAACTCAAGTCAGTGAGAGAACAATCCGACGAAGATTAAAAGAAAACAGCTTGTCTGCAAGGAGGCCTGCCACAGGACCCCAGCTACTTCCAAGACATCGTCGAGCACGTCTTCAGTTTGCGCGTTTACATGTGAATTAGGATATTGAGCAATGGACTAAATTTCTTTTCACGGATGAATCGCGGTTTTGCCTGCGATCGCCTGAAGGTCGGGAGCGAGTTTGGAGACGTCAAAATGAAAGATTTATGGACTGTGTAATTTCGGAACGCCTAATTTTCAATGGAGGTTCTGTGATGGTGTGGGCGGGAATTTCTAGGGAGGCCCATACAGATTTAATCTTTGTTGAAAACGGCGCCTTAAATGCACATCGATATATTGAGGATATTCTACAGAACGCTGTTGTTCCCTATTCTCATTTTGTCGGAGACGGGTTCGTATTAATGCAAGATAATGTGCGACCACACGTGGCATTAGTAGTTAACGAATATTTGGACGAAGTGGGTATTGAACGAATGGTTTGGCCAGCTTGCAGCCCTGACTTCAACCCCATTGAATATCTGTGGGACCAACTTCAAAGGCGCATTCGTCGTCGACCTGTTTTACCCGACAGCCTTCAAGATCTGCGAATTGCACTTCAGGAAGAATTTGATGCCATTCCACAAGAATTTGTAACAAACCTGATTGATTCAATGCCACGTCGACTAAATGAAGCGGTTTTGAAGCGAGGAGGCCACACTAGATATTAGTCTCTTACAATGTATTTATCTCTTTTTTATTTTCATGTTTTTGTTAGTTTTCAGATTAAACTTACGTTCTGATGTTTGTTTCATTTTTTTTAAAGCTTTTTCCGAGGCGTTTGTTTTAAAGCAGCGTATCTTCAACACAAACGGAGAAAATGTCGTGATTAAAAAAACAAAATGTTCACAAAAGATGAGGCTACAATATGATTCCAGTTAGCAATAGCCACTGCAGCTGCTGCATCCTACAGGGTGTTAAAAAGTTCGGGCAAAAAACTTCGTCTTATTGTTGCGCCCTGTATATGCTCAAAATAAAATCGGAATAAAAATTTCTGACGTAGCATCCGTTAAGAAGGAATCAAGTTACAATTAAAAAAAAAATCATCAAAATCTAACGAGTGGTTCACGAGAAATCCAACTTTGAAATTCGGGCAAGTTTTGAGTGGCCGGTTTTTTATGCCGGTGAGTGTATATACCTACTAAACTAGTATTGCAACAAGCAACAAAAAAATAAATACCTACGCTAAGATACATATATTTTTTTAGATAATAGTGTCACTTTCTCTATAATAATAATGCTAGATATAGGTCATAGGTAATCAGAACACAGGTACATTGATAATCAATACAAAACTGATCGAGGTACTCAAAGTCCTAATCTAAATATCAAGGTATCTTTCTGCGATTATCTCTAAATCAGTTTCATCGTTTTCTGATTTTTTGTAATTGTAAGTTGAATAATTGAAAAGATGAAACATCGGTTTTGATAACTTAAAATTTCTACAATTATTATTTTTGCAATGAACTCGAATTATTAGAATAGAATTCAGTGTTTCTATAATAAGCCAGTTTCTAGTTTTGGTTTTAACCAAGTTCATGATTGAAAATACTCTTTCAACAACAGCGTTGCTAAGAGGCAAACTTAAAAGTTTAAGCGCGAGTTTGGAAATTTGTCTAAAGATAAATTCACCCGCAGCATTTTGAAATTGATAAAGTAACGACTAAAATTCTATTGGATCTTGAGAAACTTTTTTCTGGAAAATAGGTGGCCCAATCCATAGTTTTCAAGTTGCCAACTCCCAATCAATTTCCTCAATATTCCTATCGGCATCACAAAAGTCTAAAGGAAATATTTCGTTCTGATTTTGTTTGGAGTTTTTTAGCATTTGCAAAATTTTGAAATTGTCAGGCAACCTGCAGATAAGTTGTTTAGCTAATGTTTTCAAAAATGCTAAACATTTGTTTTTTACCTCATTCTTTTGGGCGTCATTAATTTTATAATTGCCGAGTTCATTAGAAAATGTGTATCCAAAATCCACATCATCTAATTTTAAAAAAGATAGATCATTATCCAGAGCTGATTTAAAGTGTCCTATTTTTTTTATTAATATCTTTCACGTTCGTTGAAAAAAAACTGGTTTTATAATTCTTATAAAATGTTCATAGACCTTGAAAAAAATTTGCACTGTTTAAATATTTTAAAATTGGTTTCAAAAATATTATATATAGATAAACAGTAGGATCTTTATACATCAATTATAGTTGTCTTGATGTATAACATTTTTCTTTATTATTTATTTGCGTAAAATGTGTTCAATTCAAGTCACTCTTCAAGTATTATTTCTATAGCTTTATACCGGGATAACCAACGGATAGCAGCCAGCTGTGCAATTTTGTGTTGTTTTGTATGTTCATTACAATTAATTAGGTCATATATACTGATATTAAACCAATTATAGGTTTCTCTTATCAGGAATTCGAGACTTGCAGGTAGTTCAACTGCTGCTTTTTCAATAAGCCCCAAATATCCAGTGGCCATCTTTTTTGAGTCACTGAAGTACCTTATACAACACATATATATTTAGAGACTGACACATCAGTGGATTCATCTACTATTAGAGAATAAAAAGAATCTGAATTATTTATATCATAAATTATTTCCTGTTTTAACACGGGTGCCAATACCTTTTTAATCACTTGCGTGCATTTGGTTCGATGCATTCTCAATTCCTCTAGACTTGACACCCTTCCAAGATCTGTTAAAACATCACAAAGATGATCCGTTGTTTTAATGGAAGTGTGCACATTCAATGAGCATTGATAATTTGAGATCTTGTGCCTTCTGCTGCTCGGTAGCTGACTTCTCATGAGAAATGCCAACCTTGGTTAATTTATTTTGATTTTTCGGAATCTCGCCTGCTCTTTCTGGTGCCTGCTAGATTTTACATGCCTCGTAAGGTCGCTTTTTGAGCACGCAGCTCTATTTTACATATTTTACAGAAGGCGATATCAAATAGACTGGATTCCAACCAATCTAAAAATAGACGAAATATTTATAATATTCTCATAGCACTGAATAACTCAGTCACCTTTAAACATGGGAATGTGCAACCATTCTTTCCTAAACAATTTCTTATATTTAACATATTTACCCATTTTGTTTGTTTAATAATAATACTATTATAAATTATATAATACTTACTAGTACCATTGTCTCATAAAGACAATGCTAGTACTATAATTTTCTTAGAGACGATCGTCTAAGATAATTTTAATTAAATTATAAGTAACTAGTCAAATGTCAAAATTGTCAATTTGTTCTCAATTGCGCGAGAGTATTTGCTTCTCTGTCTAAAGCATGCCACTGAAACAGTTTAGAAATAAATTCTTTTGACATTAAAGATTTCCCAACACCAACCAATTTGGCTGTAGGCGTTTTCGAAAAGTATTGTCAATATGTCAATTCAAGTGTGCGAGAGTATTTGCTTCTCTGTCTAAAGCATACCACTGAAACAGTTTAGAAATAAACTCGTTTGACATTAAAGATTTCCCAACATCAAACAATTTGGCTCTAGACGTTTTCGAAAAGTAGGGAGCGATTGATATCGGAATAGTCGAGCAGGTTGGTCGATCCGGAACATCATTAATTTGAAAATCGATTTTGTAGTATTTAGCATTATCACATCGCCCAATTGGGCGCCCAGCGCCAATAATTTTGGGCGGAAATTATCTTTTGAAATTGCCCAATAGGCGCTTAAGCGCCCAATCTGGAAGCACTGGTCCAAATGCATTTTGTAGGAAGTCGCGTAGAGGAGAGAAGCACGTGCGACTCGAATCGCGTCGACCACTTCGCCGATCGACCCGTCTGCGGAAGGCCTAAACATTCGAAGCACCGCGATATGAGAAGTCTCTGCGGCGTAAATACGACAAACTGATGCCTGCTAATGGGAGAGATGGTTACACTGAACGTAGAAGTAGTAGGGATGGGAAACTATAGCTGGCAACTTAAGGGGATTCATCAGCAGTATTTTTTTTGTTCCCGATTTTCTTCGTTAATATGCATAATAAAGAAAATTAGCCAAGTATAAAACTCGCTTAGAATTACTGAATCTAGGGCAGTACAGTGATAAAAAATTTAATTTCTTAATTTTAGCTTTTAATATATTAGGAGAAAAAAATAACAGAAAAAATAAGTCTGTACGACCCTAGTGGATCATAATCTAGACATATTGATAAAAGAAAAAAAAAATTCGATCAAATAGTTTGTCCATAATCCTGGAATAAAGATTTTGAGACAAAATCGCTTATTTGACACGCCCCCTTGTCGCTCAAACACATGAATTTATTTAGAATTATTTCTTCTGGTAAAAGCTGGCATCGGCGCGAGGCCACGTGGTGTGTGTCTGTTGTTTACAACCTGAGCCGGTCGGGCAATCGCTCGCTGGACGAAACCAGTTTTCAGAAATATAATATTTGGGATTATTATTTATTTTGTAGACTGTTCTAAATGATATTGTAGCCGCTTCTCAAACTTTCCACAGATATAGGTGGCGCATTAGTGTAACAAAGACCCGTACAGAGATAAAAAAATGTTAAATACAAAAATTGTAAGATATGTTGTGGTAAATATTGTGAAAATATTTTCAATTATACAGGGTGCTTTATAAAATCCTGTCGTTCGTTTTTTGAGTTTTTTTAATGGAATGTATATTATTGCACATTTAGATTCTGCATGAAATTCTAGACACATTTCGTGAATAATGCCCTATATCTATCCCCAAGTTTTTCGAAATATTGACAGTTGAAAATCGGCCAACTACCATGTTTGACAGGCTGTACAGGGTTATCCAACGAGGACTAGACAAGGCGATTTATTTACTTTCCCTGTAATTTTATAAAAAAAAACCGAAATAACCATCTTATGTAATTTTCTCCCGCGAATTCGGATATGTTCAGCAAAAACCAATTGAACTAAAGGTCACTTTGATATATTTTTTAAATGGGATGCCATGTATATTATTGCATATTTGGATTGTGCGAAAAAGGCTAGACATATTTCATGAATAATGTCTTATACCTATCTCTAACGGTTTTTGAAATATTGACAGTTGAAAATCGACCAATTACCAAGCTTGACAGCTTGTTAAATCTAAACGGCTATAGATAGAACAAAACGGTTTGCACTTTCCTGTATTGGTTTTTCATAAGCTCTCGTATAACACTAACTTTTTATTTAACCAGAGGTTAAATTTATCCGGGATTTTTTAACATCTGGTTAAATCTAAAGTTAGTGTCATACGATAGCTTATGAAAATCCATTATCGGAAAGTGCAAACCGTTTTGTTCTATCTTTAGCCCTTTAGATTTTACAAGCTGCCAAACTTGGTAAATGGTCTATTTTCAACTGTCAATATTTCAAAAACCGTTAGAGATAGGTATAGGACATTATTCATGAGATATGTCTAGGCTTTTTCGTACAATCCAAATATGCAATAATATACATGGCATCCCATTTAAAAATATATCAAAGTGACCCCTAGCACTTTTATTTGATGTTCAATTGCTTCTTGCTGAACATATCCGAATTCGCGGGAAAAAATTACATAAGATGGCTATTTCAGTTTTTTTTGTAAAAGTACAGGGAAAGTCAAAAATTAGCCTTGTGTAGTCCTCGTTGAATAATCCTGTACAATCTAAACGGGTAAAAATAGAGCAAAATGGTTTGCACCTTTCTATCTCGATTTTTCATAAGCTATCGTTTAACGCTAACTTTGTATTTATTTACCCAGAGGTTAAATTTACCTGTGGTTAAATAAAAAGTTAGTGTCAAACAATAGCTTATGAAAAACCAAGATAGGAAAGTACAAACCATTTTGCTCTATCCTTAGCCGTTTAGAGTTTACAGGCTGTCAAACTTGGTAAATGGCCGATTTTCAACTGTCAATATTTTTGCTGACTTCTTTTGTTCTCTTGATCTTCTAGCGATCAACATTTTTTGACAAATACTACTGTTTTTGGAACCAGGTCGCTTTTTTTCCGCATACTGATACAAAAACAATAAAACAAAGCACTGATAGAACCAAAACACAATAAATCACAAGTTACAGAACGACCCGCACACTCGAGATTCAAAATTTGAATGATAAAACAAATATTACTGTAGGATTCAAAAAATACGAAGGATAAGATAAACAATCGACTCGCTTCTACCTACCTACCTACGTAGGTATCGTCTTCACGAAGTCAATTGAAAAAGTTGGGACTCTTAATTTAATGTCGGCATAGTCTGTTCTCAGTTGCCGGCGAGCGCCTACACAAAATAATTAGAAATTATTAAGAGCCCCAACTGTTTCAATTAACTTCGTAAAGACTATGACATAAAATATAAAAAGGGCTTCTAAACACTTTAGGCAGGTTACGAGCCTATATATTTGGAAAAAGGTATCTACATCAATAATTATTACCTATGACTATTTTCAAGGAATAATAATAATAAAGGGGAAAATACCTACATGGTGGTCCATTAGTGTGACTGTCCCGTATCTCCCTATTTACAGAGATAAAAAAATGTTAAATACAAAAAATGTAGGATATGTCGTGTCGCATATCGTAAAATATTTTCAATTATACACGGTGCTTCATAAAAACCTGGCATTCGTTTATTGACTTTTTTTAATGGAATGCCCTGCATATTATTGCACATTTAGATTCTACATCAAATTCTAGACACATTTCATGAAAAATGTTCTACACCTATCTCCAATTGTTCTCGAAATATTGACAGTTGAAAATCGGTCATTGACCAAGATAGAGCAAAAGGGTTTGCACCTTTCTATCTCGATTTTTCTTACTTTGTTTTATTGTTTTTGTATCAATATGGGGAAAAAAGCGACCTGATTCCAAAAACAGTAGTATTTGTCAAAAAATGTTGATCGCTAGAAGATCAAGAGAACAAAAGAAGTCAGCAAAACTAATGGCATCAACGTAAGTTTTGTTTTAACAGACTACTAAAGACAACAACTTTTGATTTTGTTTGTTGAATAATGTACAGGGTGGCCGCTTTAAGTTGAGCCCATACCTTAACTCGAAATTTATGAGTGTTGCAAAAAAAATTAAAAATACAAAAGATGTTTCTAGTTAAATGATCTTTTATTGTTTGTAGTGTTTTAATTGTCACCCTATTTTATACAAGGGGGTCAAATTAAGGAATTTTTTTTAAATAGAATAAAGGGCATTCTATTTCTTACATATTTCTAAATAAACCAGTAAAAGATGAATTCAACGATACGCAGGGTGTCCGAAAATACCGTTAGAATAATTTCAGGAGAGATTCTACATAAGAAAGTATTAAATTTTTCTCATATGAACCGGGGTCCGAAAATGCATAGTTTCCCAGATACAGGATGTCAAACTTTAAAAAAATCGTTTTTTTAATTAATATCTGAAATATCCTTTTAACGATTTTGATGAAATTTAGTAGTGTTATCTGTAATAATAAGGGGCTTATTTAGCCTTAATAAGATTAAATATATAAAGTCTAGTGGGGCCCCGGAGGGTATCATACCGAATATTATTGATAAAAGAAAGTGTCCGCTCATGACTTAAAAAAAATGTATTTTTTTTTTCAAATTAAACAACTAAAAATACAACATTGAACATTGTCACAAGGGATTTTAGTCAGGGACACTCGGTTCTCGTCCTGGAGCCAATGCAGGACATTTAGTTTATAGACAAACACAGGGGAGCTCGAATCGGTGGGTAACTACAACAGGAGAAAAATAAAGGAACATCCACAAACTACCTTCTATATCTATATGTGCTTAAATATAAAAGTATGTTTTATATTTTGTTTTTAGATAGCTTTATATATTTTATAAACATAGATTCCATTTTCTCATCAATTATTAACCAAGCCATAATATATGAATGAACTATGACACATAGGGAGTAAGCCAAGATTTCCCAATTCTCCATAAAAAATTTTTATCCCTTCCGTATTATGCTTACATTCGAAGCCTACGACATATTATTATGCATTTTTTTTTTTGTAAATAGGTTTGTATATTAATTCTGCAAATTTCGATGTCTTTTTACGTTATTTAATACATTAAATGCCTTCTTCCAGAAATTGTTGATCCTATAATTGCAAGAGGTCTAAAAATTAGAAACCCCCATCGAGATAATTAAATATTTTTTATATGGATTTATATTATAATATGTAGGTATTTTTAGATTATTTGTAAAGACATGATGGTACCATTTCTTATTTGAAATGCACAATTTTTATAATTATATTAAAAACCTATCATTATAAATTTCTTATTTTTCTTTCTTATAAATGACTGACAAATTTCAAGAGAACTGGTTTTTATAAGCATCCGTATCTAAGTTATAAAAGTAAAATCATGAAAAAAAATATGTGTCAGCTTTATCAACACACAACTAAAGTGAAACCTCTGAAAGAAATATTGGAAATTGAGTTTTTATTGTTTTTTTAAGCTTTTTTCCCCAACTTTTGCTCCCGTTTCAACACTTTTTTTTTTTGCTTTTTTTATACATCATTTCTTTTCTTTCCATTTTGCCATCCCCGTCTTGAACTCTTTGCATTTTTTTCGCCTAACTTTTTTATATACTTTTTTCTTATTTCGTTTTATAATACTTTTATTAACTTTCGGAACAATCTTTTACGTTTTTTTTTCAATTCTATCAGAATTTTTTTCTCCCCATTTTTGCCATCCCGACCTCGTAGCTGAATACTTTCGCCTGAAACCGCGTGTCTCTAACTTTTCTTTTTTTTATATTTTTTTCTTCGTTTTATAACACTTTTATTAAGTTTCCGAACAATGTTTTACTTTTTTTCCATTTCTTCCCATTCTTTTGGGTTTCCGGGGAGGTGGGGGTGCAAAGTGGTTTTTCCCAAACCCCCCCTTAAATTAGAGCCCCGGTCCCACATATGGTCAAGGGTAGCCCCCCCCCCTAAGAGGCGCACCTACCATAAAAATTTCAACACAGTAGCTCTTCCCGTTCTCCCGAGAGATTTTGTCATATTTTGCCTGACTGCTGATGCTGTCCGTCTCGAACCACACGTAATGTGCTTATCGACGGTCCAACGGTGACTGCGACGTGGTCACGTGGCGTAAAATGCAGTGTTGTTTTCGCACAACTTAAATCGAATCGGTGGGCGGTGCCTAGACAGAGAACGAAGAATAGCTTGCCTTTGCTAGAAAGGCACGCCGTCGGAATCTCGTTTCACTGATAAACCCCCTTAAGTTGCGAACGGGCAACTTCTTAAGGGCTATAAAATGCAATAATTATTAAATAACTTATTTTTCAACTTCATTATAGGTATTGAATACCAGCATCCAAATGTATGCAATCAAAACGTTACCATTTATTAGTTCACAATCTTGTAGTAACTGCTTATATATTAATACAGGGGGTCATCGAAATGGAGTAAAATATGTAGGGGAAAGATAGTAAGTACTCCTCAAATTCATGAAAAAACTTGTTATAAATGTAGGTTCGGAAACGCTTCGTTTCGAAGATGAATTGTGTTAAAGTTTTATTATTTTTATAGTTTTTGTTAATAACTCCTACAATTTTAAAGATATCGATTTGAAATTTGGAATGCTTATTATTCTCTAGAAGATATAGTATATTCTGTAGCAAGTTTATAATATAGAAAATTCTACATGAGTAGATAGTATGTTTTCTCGAGCCTAAGGCGAGGAAAACGGACTGCGAGCGTAGAATTTGCAATTCTAAACGTGCTTCAGAATATACTTTTTCTACGATTAAAGTAATAGGTCTTCAAATATTTGTTTAAAATATTTATTTTTGAACTTGATGTGTTTACTATGCAAAACATTAGCGTTTTATGTCATGTCCACTAATCAAACATTGCTGTCAACATGACAATTACATTGAGACAACAATCATAGCCATTCTGATATTAAAAACTGTTACATATAATGTTGGCCCTAGGACAGAATACCGAGCATTCTTTATTTAAAAACTGAACAGAAATGCGCATATTCCATGAAAGTCGTAGAAAAAATATTAGGGAGTTGAAGTGCTACATTTTACGTTAAAATTGACGCAATATTTGACGTTTTCGCGTGCAAAAATAGCGCTAAAGTTGTTTTTGACCCTTTGAGGTTCGGGAATTTTTGATGCTGCTTCGTAAACGTCAATGTTTAACGTACGTCAGGATCACGCAAGGTGTCTTTAAAAATGGGCGACGTTAATCTCGAAATCAACGTAGACGCTATTTTTGGACTCAAAAACGACGATTATAGCGTCAATTTTGAAAGGAGTGGCTAAATCACAAGTTGCGTTCCACGATTTGATTAAATTGATCGCTGTTAGCGTCAAATATAGCGTCAATTTTAACGTAAGATGCAGCAATTTAACTCCCTATTTTAGTGCATCGTCCTATTTAATATCTACAGGGTGATACATTTTCGGGGGTCAGGTACATTTTGTCTCCCCCGATTTTTTTTGTGTGACGCCACTGACCTTTATCGATCAATGATTTAGATTTCCTATTACATTTAGAAACTTTTTGTTTCTTGCATTTTTTTTTCGAGAAATGCACGGTTTTCGAGATAAATAGAGAAAACTGTTCAAAAACATGGTCATTTTGCAACATTTTAGCATTAAACCTGTATTAGGTCGGCAAATATTAAATTTTAAGGAAAATCAGGCAAAATTAATGTGTCTTATATAACGTTTTCGCATTTTTCTCGAAAACTATGTATTTCTGCAAAAAAGTTTCTAAGACCAATAGGGAATCCAAATGCTTGATTGATAAAGGTCAATAGCGTCACACAAAAAGTTCGAGGGGCGGACAAAGTACCTAACCTCCGACAATGTATCACCCTGTAGATATTACATAGGGCTAAAGAACATGAAATATTGACCTTCTAAAGAGTAATAGGCGCTCGAAATTTTAAATCGATATCTTTAAAACTGTAGAAGGTATTTAAGAAAAACTAGAAAAATAATAACAGCCATATTCAGCATCCTCTTTAGCTAAAAGAGCTCTTTTAAAAGGGCGGTTTTTAAAATCCGTATTCAAGTTCTGCTTTTAGCGCTAAAAGGCCTCTTTTAGCGTATTATTTAGAAGAAATATTTAAAAGTGGGCTGGACCATCTTTATATTTGACAGTTTCGCTTTTATCATCACATTAAACAGCCGAGACAGCGGAATAACCTCACAAAATATCCCCCTATAACTTATTGCATTTGTGCATCGTGTTTTATTCATAATGGCAAGTTTTCAAGCAGAGTTGGAAGAAATTCGGGAATTTGTTGATATTGATCGACGATCACCTACTTATCGTGATAGGATAGACCCATTTACGTTTTATGATGATAATGAATTTCGCTACCGTTTAACGAAAAAAATGCCCTACATAATATTACTGTGGAACTTCAAGTGCTTTTGTGTTTACATTATTATGCCAAGGGATCGTACCAAGTAGAGACTGGTGAGTCAGATTAAAATTAAAGTCAATTTACTACTTATGAGCTTTATTTCCAAACATTTTGTAAATACAGAAAAATGAAGACAGTTAACTTAGAATATAAAGAAAATAAATAATTCTATTGTTACAAGTGACATACATGGAATCAGTCAGCCAAGTGTTTCTCGGATTGTAAAGAAGGTATCTTTGGCAATTGCAAATTTGTTTCCCCAATTCATAAAATATCCAGATAATTTACTACAACTACAACAAAGCTTTTATGACATTACACAATTCGCAAATGTTGTGGGAGCTCTGGATTGTACACATATAAGAATAAAAAAAAACCTTCTAAAGATGAAGCTAGGCTGTACATGAATAGAAAAGGATTATGTTCTTTAAATGTTCAGGGTGTGTGTGATGCTAATTGTCAAATATTAGACACTATTGCAAATTGGCGTGGAAGTGTACATGACTCAAGAATATGGCATGAGTGTGGCCTTAGGGAGGAATTTGAGGTGAGATACTTCAATGTTTAAGAAGTATTACAGTACATATTAAGCCGCATTCTTAAATTCACCGATGAATCAATTAGTTTAATGCTGTCTTTTACTATTAACAGAATCAACATTGTGAAAAACTGGTTGATCTACTGTTTAATTAAAGAAAGCCACCATATTTTGTGAAATGATGTGAAAATCAAAGCAAAATATTTTTAGAATGGTACGAAATGAGGTATTCTACTTGGTGATGGAGGATATGCCTGCACTCGATATTGTTAACACCACTTCTAAATCCAGTAACTCCACAAGAAAAAATTATAATCGTAATCATATTTTGACTCGAAACACAGTGGAAAGATGTTTTGGCCAGTGGAAGTCAATAGTTAGGGCATTGCAAAATAATATTCAGATTTCTTTAGAAACTGCTAAGACAGCAATAACGGCCATGGCCGTATTGTATAACATCAGAAAAATTAGAGGAGAAAATGAAAATTATGGTAGGTATTTATAATATGTTTATACCCCTTAAAAAAAGCACACACATTTTTAATAGAAAATGCAATACAAACATGTTACATCAAATCGTACAGCTTCCTTAAAAATTGAAGTACCAAAGTGATTTATTGAACAAAAAATTTATTAAGGAAAAAACAAGATACAATTTTGCCAAGTCAACTTGTAAGCGACAAAAGTTTTTTTCATGAAACAAAAAAACATTGAAACATTCATATTTGAACTGCATTAAACTTTTTAGGTTGTGTGAACTATTTTATTTACATACAACATTATAACCCCTGTAATACAACAAAGATAAATTGCTACGTTACATCTTAGAACAATTTGCCTTTTACATGCATCTTACAACAATTTTAAAACTATCATAAATGCAGTAAATAGTCTTTTAGATAGGCTTACAATACTCTGCCATGTTATTGACCAGTGCCTGCTTTATATAGAACAACGTAAATCTCATATTCCTGCAACACGTTTTTCTGATTGAAGTTGAAAATGAAAGTAAAGATTTTATTTATTTTTTAAATTATTTTTTTTGTTAATTAAAAAGGAACCTAGCCCCGGAGAGATTCACGTTACAAAGCCCGACCCTTGTCGTGGGGTCGTTTGAGCGCCACCCGTTCTCGACAGCTAAACGGAAAAAGCTCTGCGGTTGTTGTGCAGGGTGACTAGGTCAGCTAAAAAAGAATCAACAGATACTTAATTTCAAACTATCCAGAAAGCTAGAAAAATTGTGGCACTATAATCAACTAACTTAACCTCTCAAGAAAACACTCTAAAAATTTAAGGAACAATATATTTGCTAAGTTCTTTCTTTTTTTTAAAACACAGCAACAATCTATCTGGAGAAAAAGGTTAAATTAAAATGTGGTTAAGTAAAGACAAAAGAATGTTAAATGACTGTTAAAGTAATTGATAAAATAAACAGAGTACAATGTGAAGACTATACAGAGACCAATTCAGTTGGAAATACTCGGTTTTATATGCCTTACCATTAAATGCACTAAATACTACTTATCAAAGTGATCACTTGACGTTGACTAAGCTTCTTACAACTAGGTATGCGTGCGCTAATAGCTGCACTGATTTTAGATGTAGCAATAATAGTATGTAGCAACGAACGGCTACTGTAATTAAATCAAATGACTCGACAAAATAATAAGAGAACCGAACTAGAATGAAACTATTGGAAATATGGCGGTCGCTTGATTCATATGATAAAGTGATAAAACTCAGAGCGGTTATATCTCCCGACCAATGAATGAAAAGAATGAAATTATCCAGCCAGCGCTTGACTTTATTAAAATGAGAAAACAATTCAAAGCAATCAGGTTAACTGGTCCGATAAACCAGTGAATAAATGTAAATTAAATTAATTAAAAACAATGAGCTACCTCAGAACTCGGCGATCAATGTTTGGTTTATATGAATAAAAGAAAACAAAGAGTGATTATACTAAATGCATATAAAACATAAGAAACAATGAGGCACAAAGCTTATAGTGCGATACACAGATCCCGTCGTCGAACTCTGGTGGACGCGCAGGCACTTATAGATACCCAGGACTCTCGATGGCTTCCAGTGAGGGAAACAAAAGGTTGTAGTCCTTCGATAAGGGTTCTGGCCCTCCGTAAAAGGTTGTAGTCCTTCCCATGAAGCTTCTGGCCCTCCAGAAAAAAGTTGTGGCCCTTCAATGAAACTTCTGGCCCTCCAGAAAAAAGTTGTGGCCAATAAAGGTTCTGGCCCTCCAGAAAAAAGTTGTGGACCTTCAATAAGCTCTGGCCCTCCAGAAAAACCCTGAAATAATACAATCCGCATTAAACGAAGCCCCCTTACTTTAATAAAAATCATAGACCCCCTTTTGCATCAATACGTCTTCTTTATAAAACAAATTTTCCCAGACAAAAAAAACCAAGGACTTGCAATGCAATAAAGCAAATAAAAGAGATATTAAGGTTCAGACAACTTGAATATAAATAGATAGGTATGAATCACCTCTAAAAAGAATAAATAAACTTCCCCTTATGATCAAAATTAAAGTTGCATTAAAATAAAAATTCTTATCAGATAAAATGAAGTAGATAAGATAACACGTGAGAAAAGCAAATGGCGATATTTCCACAAAAAAAAACGTAACACAGAGAAGCAATCAAATCATTAATTTAGGCAAAACGATACCAACAATTACCTCAATTTGTGTATCTGAGGGCTACTCTGAGAGATTCGACGGTCTCGATCTTATATGACGAACGTGGAAGCCGCTATTAATAATGGAAACTAAAAACCATTATGGCGTTCACTCGCTTCACAGGCCATAGAAAAAGAAATCCAGAGAAAATGCTTACCTAATACAGCATGTAGAGCCCGAAAAATCTGTCGTGTTAAAACACAAACAGAAACACACAATAAATCCCCTAGCAAAAGGGTTGTATTATATCACAATACTAAATGTGTAGTTTCGGACTGCAATGGCAAACGTTCACCTTACGAGCAAACTAGTGAAAAGCCTCTCCAACGTTTTCGTCAATTTGCCTTCGAGATTAAATGCTGCGTCACAAGTAGTGATGGGCAGAAACATGCCGAGTGATTCGATACAAGGAATAATTCTAAGATAATAAACGACCGAGTTCCAGTTTATTATGACGGTAACAGGACGGCGGAAGCCACGAATAGTGAGCTAAAATTACATTCTTCCAGAAATGCTAGGAAATGCTCTTACAGGAATGATAAACCTTCAAAAATCTAAATCGAGAATGACAAACACGCGATAGATAGCCCATCCCTATTATTTGGCATAAATCCCACAAAACTAGTCTGCCGTACAGAACGAGAAATATATTTAAAGTAGAGGTCCAAAAACGATCTCCGGAACTGACGGCCGGCCCCAAACATTCATGAACCTAGGGTTCTCAAAAGGTAATAAAATATTCAAACTGAAATTAAGGTATTGTTCAATAAGTCAAATGCAACGTATTTGCAGGCTAACAGAATTCTTTAAAATATAAAACGGTCGGCTGGCGGTTCCCAATAATGCAATATAAAACAAGCCAAGCTATTTTAATAATAATGTACATCGTTTATCAAGTAAAATAAATAGTCACAACGGATCATAAAAGCTGATACAAATATATACAGTGTGTCCAAAAAAGTATGCAACATATGGGAAACTTCTTTATTATTGGATTCTCAGAAAATTTTATTCTTCATAAAAGTTGGTGCTTGCCCTAAAACAGTAAACGAGCATTTCAAATTTTATGTACTGCTTTTAGTGCGGACGCAAATGTCATTTTTCCGAAATCGCGTCAAGAGTAAAGTACCTTAATTTATAAAGATACAGCAAAATCTTATAAGGAAAAGTTCTTCCAAATTAAAAAAGTAATCTAAATATGAAATTTGAGTTAAGTACATCAATTTTTAATTTCCCTTTTTTTCGCGATTTTTTTCTCAAACGTTACGCCATCGGTGAATGCTTTGTTCTTTTGTTATTAGTGTACTTGCCAAGCAACTTTAAAATTTATTTAAAGTAGACATTAGTTACATAGTTGCATAATGTTTCAGTTTTTACAGAGATAAAAGCCAGTTTAGGTATCAGTGTTTTGCAAACACATTTAAACAATTTTGGTCAAAATAATTGTCCACAATAATTATTACAAAATACAATTGGAATGACTGACTCAATAATAATTAATGTCATATATCAGCGAAGTAAAATTATTGCTATTTATTTGTTTTTATTCCAAATGCATGGCCTACTCTTCAAGACCAAATATTTTAAATGGCTTTTTAGGATACTTGGGCATATTTTACTCATTGGGTGCAAAAGATAAATAAATTATTAGTTGTTTTACATGAAATGAAAAGAGTTCGGTCTATTCATTATTTTGAGTGGAAAAAATGTTGAATCAAAAGTTTTTAACTGTGTTTGCAACACACTGATACTTAAACTGGCTATTATCTCTGGAAAAACTGCAACATTATGCAACTATGTAACTAATTTCTATCTTAAATAAATTTTGAAGTTACTTGGCAAGTATACTAATAACAAAAGAACAAAACATTCTCCAATGGCGTAACGTTTAAGAAAAAATCGAGAAAAAAAAAAGGAAAATTAAAAGTTGATGTACTTAACTCAAATTTCATATTTAGATTAAATTTTTAATTTGGAAGAACTTTTCCTTATAAGATTTTGCTGTATCTTTATAATTTAAGGTACTTTACTCTTGGCGCGATTTCGGAAAAATGACATTTGCGCCCGCACTAAAAGCAGTACGGGAAATTTGAAATACTCATTTACTGTTTTAGGGCAAGCACCAACTTTTATCAAGAATAAAATTTGCTTCGAAACCAATAATAAAAAAGTTTCCCATATGTTGCATACTTTTTTGGACACACTGTATAGGTAATCTATACTTAAAATATAGTTAATTCATATTAGGAAAGTGGCATTTACAAGCAAATCGAATTAATAAATTTAGAATTAATAAACCGATGCGATGGCAGTTTCAAGCGAATTGTAGGCAAAGCAAATTAATAAATTTAGAATTAATAAACCGATACCGCATCATTTTTCCCCTAGATGCGGCATATAAATGAAATTTTGAAATTGTCAAAATCGAACTGTTACATTCCAAAAAAATATTGCTTGTATAGTCACAAATGTAATAAATTTAAAAACTTTATAAGCCAACCCTACCAAACTAATTTAAAATAAAAAATATTTCAGATAATGATTCTGAGGATGATCCTGTCGAAAAAAAGTGGATGAATTATCGCAACATAACCATGCTAACATAGGAGCTGAAGGAAATTTATTTAGAAGAATGTTTATTCAGCAACACTTTTAAATAATTTCCTACTTTTCTTACGTATTTCGCCACTAGTTGATTTAGGATAAGTTTTAGACTGCTTAGTAATTATGATCATTAAAACACAGAAGGAAAAAGAATAGAAGTAAATGGGTTTGGAACCGAATATTCCGAATGCTTGGGCAAATTCCGGAAATTCATGCTATCGGAAAATGTGTCCAGGTCAATATAAAAAGAAATTTTCGAAGGCATGAAATAATTATTATCATGTCAGACAGTCAAGCAGCCATCAATGCGCTGAGTTCCCACTAATCAGCTCTAAGATTTTCTGGGGACACATAGAGGAATGAAAAGAACTAAGCCAGAATAATGCAGTTAGCCTCCTATGGGTTTCGGGACACACCGGAGTGGAGTCATTCTTCATAATTTCTTTGATCTGGATTGAATCGAAAAAATATCAAATATCTTAGTAACCATGAATCCTATCCAAACACTTTTTTCGGCTTTTCGAATTCTCCCAATATCTTTTTTGGTGCTTCAAAAATGTTTGATTAAAAAAATTTTAATTTTAAAATCTGCATTTTTTATTTTTTCCTCATCGTGTGCAAAAAAATTGAAATTTCTCAACGTGAATTGTATTTATATAACAAGCAAAAGAAATTATGAAGAACGACTTTTCTTCGAAAAATTGAAAATAACATTTTTACAAGTATATCATCATCATCATCAACTTTATTCAATATTAAACAGTAGTTATGCTTAAAACTAGTCATTTACAATTACTAGCTGCGCGTTCTCGTCTCACGAGATCTGTTGCGTTTTTATTACGCGACACCACTCGCGGACTAAACACCTGCAACCTAGGGGCTGGTGTCGGCCCATCTAATGATTAGTTGGCCAGGAGTCAGGTCAGCGTTATAATTATGTGGAAGTTCATCCCTTCAATTAATTTCAAGTTTCAGTTTGCCCAGAGGGTTGTAGTGAATGAGTGCAGGAGATATTTAAGGGTTGATTAAGCTAGTTAACGCAGGAAAAACTTTACAAAAAAACTGCTTATCAATATACACGGTACAGACGGCACTGACATGCAACACAGATATATCGTCGTGAATGGTCCTAGTCCACAAGCCAGATGTTTCGAGAAATTAATTATTTAAATATTCTTTTCTATTGATAAGCATGTCTTTTACGTATTTTAAATTGATGTGAAATACTGTATTGATGAAATTATGCAATGTAACGTTTTTAGATAAGACAAAATATGATGTAAAAATCATAAATTATTTTTTTTATTTCATATTTGACTTTTGTGGGTTAAGACCTTTCACAGCTTTTTAAAAAGCGAGTATTAGGCCTATGTTTAGTGGACCTATCCTTTATATGATTGCCTTAAGTAGGCTAACAATAAAAACAATGCGTGTTAATTGTTTAAAAGTATATTTAAATATAAAAATACAAAATAATATTCTAAGAATAACCGTCTTATGCATCTTCTTCCGATGAAGAAACGTCGTCGGAGGATTCTTTGCTTACCAAGCTAGCATAAAATGTGTGGTATGTAGACGGAATGGTACCTGACTCACATAGCTGCATTAGAGTTTTGAGCTTAGAATTTTCAATCGGCAATGTACCTGAATACAGAGATTCAAGTGCATCCATTAAATGTGTATTATTTGCCCTTGCTGAAACTTTTCTTATTTTAATACTCTTGAATTCGGGATCGCTTAATCTCTCTTTGTAAAATATGTGTAAAGGGTCATCTTTTCTGTATTGTAGCCACTTAATTTTAAGCCAGTTTACTGTTGAACCATCTTCTGACTTATTTTTATTTTTTATAAACCTTTTGGAGTAATTTTTAAAGTCTATAAAATCGCCGAAATTCATCTCGACTACTTTGTAAAGAGGTTCTGACATCTTAGCTGTTCTTGCCACTGAATACCACCCATCTGGAGTAAATATGTCAACCTTAGCTCCCCTACTTTCTATAACACTGTGAACGCTATCACATTCCATTTCGGAATGTCCCGATTCCATAAACTTTTGGTTTATGATTTCTATAGGGAGTTGGATGACAGCCTTTAAAAACATTGCAGCGTTTATGACGTTTCTGTTTTGGCCAGCTGCTGTATCAGCAAAGAAAGTAACTTCTTTTACACAACCGTCCAAGTGTGATAATCAATGCCATAGACAAGTAACGATCTCTGAGGAACCTTTTTTTCCAACTCCCTCATGACACATGTAGTTAGCTGCTAACGAATTGCTTAAGTTGTATATTGTAAAGTTAAAAGTTTTTTATTTTTGCATGTAGTAAAGCTTTCCTAGATTTAATGAAGGAGTTACTAACACTTTTTCCATGTCCATGGCAAACACTGCGAATTTATTATCCTTCTTTCCTTTATCCTTATCCAGCTGTTTATGTTTTCTTGCCTCTTGTTTTATTTTCAAATGTAAATCATAGTCTTCCTGTTCTCTAAGCTTGTCTTCATCACTTTTATTCGAGAATGTAGTCCACAAATCACACTGGTCTTTTTTAGGCCTGTGAAACCCAATATTAAATTCTGTGGTAAAAATTTGTTCATAATAAGAAAATTTTTCCGGGGTAACTCCACGTGCAGTACAAACGGATTTGTAGTCATTATAAAGTCGGTTTTCTCATAATCCGGCAGATAAGTAGCTTCTTTTGGATGACTGGCGACAGTAATGTGATGAAACCAAAGGTATTGACTTAATGTGTTCTCTTATGATATTCTTAACTTGCTCGGATATTTTTTTTGGGGAGGAGCTTTTCTTCCCCTTCTGTCCTCTTCTATTATTCCATTTGCCTGCAGTTTTTTAAAAACAGTCTTTATTTTCTTTGTAGAAATATCTAATGTCGACAAGAAAAACTTTTGACATACTTGGTGAGTCTGGCCGTTAGACGTTAGAGTATAAATTTGTGTGAAATTTCTCCGTGATGGTCCACTAGTTTAACATCTTTCTTTGCGATACGTTTGACGTGTTTGCTTATAAAATTCCATCTTAGTTCCTCTGTAGAAAGTTGTAGATAGGCAAGTAATATGTTTTCTTGTTCAGCTTTAGATATTTTTGTGGTACATAAATAGTGACAACGGCAAGCTACGTCCTGCACACAGCGAGCTCGCTTTACTTTTCCTTTTTGGGTGCTATATTCAGCTCCTTCCATTCTTTCCCTTTTTCCCTATTTCTTGCCCATTCTTCTGGCCTACACGACTTTTTTCTTGTCAGCTATTTAATTGTTTTATTAAAGTTTTTAGCAGGCTCTATCGGGTTAATATTGGTAAGGGTTTCTTCAACTTCACCTTCATATTCAATAGATTCACTCTCTGACTCACTTGGTTGATACGTTTTATCCTGATCATCACTAACATGGCTGAAAACCTCGATATCATCATCATCAACTAAATCAAAATACTGCTTTTTACCGCGTTACGTTGTGGTACGGATCTTAATTGGGACGTTGAGGTACCAAACTGAAATGTTTCAAAATGTAGTGGACTGCTATTCACATTACAACTGGACTCAGCTCCGTTATTTTACTTTGAGATTTTTGGTAAATTAAGGTAAACTCATTTAAGAATTAAGATTTAATTTAATATAATAAAAATTGCAAATAATAACTTTGTTTAATTCATTGGATTTTAGAACAAAAACTAAAATGTGTTAAACTAAAAACAAAAGTTAAACTAAAATGCTACATAAAATATGTCTAGATTTATCCAAACTTCTACATATTATTTAAAATAATCTGGATTTCGTTAGAAAAAATATGTGTTATTTACTTAATAAAGTTTTTAAATATTTATTTAATTAAAAGAATAAACAGGTAAAGTACTTAAACGCTTATTTTTTTTTAAATGCTAGGAAATTTGAAATTAATATTATACTAGGTAATGTACTAATATGTCGGTTGTAAATATCTCATATTCAAGAAGCAAAATGGCACTATAAAGTCAGATATTCTATTAACTACAAATTTACTTACCTAGAAGTGCCTGCTCACTACTAAAAGTTTCTTTAAATTTTATTATGCTGGCCTCCCCAAAATTGTTTTGGTCAAAACTCTCATCATTACTACTTGCTGCTTCTGTTGTATTAACATTTAACTGCGAGTAACCACTGTTTTTTGAAGTTAGTGCATTATCATCTTTAATATAAAAAAAAACTTATTATTTAAGTTAGTTATATTATTTTATAAAAGAGGTAAACTATTGCTTTATGGACTGTAATACGTATAGTGCATAAGTTTGGTTTCTATTCTAACTTTTAGGCAACCCCAACATAAAATAATATGAATAGTCTATTCAAAAATATAAATGTACAGATGACCAAAAATAACCATTAATATAGGAACTGTACCTAATCATAATCTTATTATAGCATTCCTAAATAAAACAAATTAGAATAAAAAAATATAAATAAAACAGCGTATTTTCATAAATTACGCATCAGGATAAATTAATTTTGCAATATCTGGCAACTCTGCAATTAAATCCCAAACCGGGCGACGTTAAAAAAGTTGGGTTATAATATTTGTGGGTAAAATAATCCTATGAACTAATTCATTTATTTGATAAATTCAATTTTACTTACCTTTACATTCATTATGCCTAACTGCCAGTAATGCAATTTTCTTCCCTCTTGTTAAATTAGCCATTTTGATAAACAATATTCAAATCACACTAATACCCTTTTTCGCAGGTAAACAACTAAAGAAGCATTAACATTTTTGTTAGCACGATGCTTTATATTGTGGGTTAGGACTTTCTGCAAGAGTCTTAGATAATTGTAGTAGCTTGTAGACGGTCGTGGTGAATAGCCCTATTTGACATAGGACCAATCACGATATCGAAAAGAGGGATAAAACCATTACCAAATTTTAAATAAATCATATTTCCTAGAAGCATGTGGGATTGAACCTTTCACATATGATAAAGTATCCTATTGTGTGTCCTAACTCGATTTTTCATTTTTTGTGGGTTAGGACTATTCACTTCTACTACGACGATATACTTAAGTCCATCCGTCCGTGGACACACTGTTGAACTTCTCACTTTTGGCCCAATTTTTTTAATGTCATTATCTCCAGATCTTTTAGTTCCGCATTCTTACTAAAAATCTCATTTTGTTGTTTGAGTTGCAGTTTTAGTAACCCAATTTCAATTTTTTTTTCTAACTTTTTCTTAATTTTTCAATCTTTCTCATCTTGCAAATATCTTAACTTGATGTTATGTGTCTATGAGATATTCAACCTTTTTTTGCTGGAAAACTACTAACTTGCTTTTGGCTGAAGATATTTTCTTTTCTTTTTGCTGGCCCGGAAAAAGAAAATCTCTTTCTTTTGCCATCTCCACTTCTGGAAGGTGAAGCACAAGACGGGGCTTTGCTACAAATAATAAAATATTCATAGAGTGACGGGCAAAAAGGTGGCTGCATATGCGATTTTTATTTTTAATTTCTCAGAAAATTTTATTCTTTATTAAAGTTGGTGCCTAAAGAAAAAACATTTATGTTTAACTCAAAGCTTGATGTTGCATATACAGGGTACTCAAAAAACAGTCATGTCAGATTTAAACATGTTTGAACATATTTTTAACTTTACATTATAATATATTCTTTCCTACCTTGAAGACTGCTTAGAGGTACTTGGAACAGCTAGGAAATGATGTGTAGTAGTAGTACGAAGTTCACTATAATTGAAAAAATGTATGTTATCTTTATTGTTTTATTTGTATATTTTTGTATTATTTATACGTTTGTTAAAATCAATATGTGGCACTTGTTTTTTTATTTACTTACCCCATAAAAGGATCTAGTATAAAGGACTGTGTTGGATCTTCAAATGTTTCCACATTACCACCTCGTCTCTGAAAATGTAAAAAAATTAAATGCATTTCTTTTCAGCTACATGGTATTTTATAACTCACAAAAAGTCTGAATCAATTGCACGTTCGTCAGCAATAAAATCTTTTGGGGATATGTCCATAATGGCATAATCTAGCTGTGAAGGTTCTTCAGGTTTTGGTCCACCTCCAGTGCCAGTTTGGGTTTTTTGAAATTGCTGATGTTATATTTAGCCCGATGTTTCATTCTTTGATATGCTTCCTTCAATTTTAGTACGGGCATATCCCAAAGAATAAAATTGTATACTCTATTTCGAAATGGTGCGGAGTAATAAAACCTAATTATAAATGCAAAACGCTAACAGAGTGGTCAAATAAATTTTTGTGATTTCTAAATATTTAGCCACAGCTGTTATAGCCTGCTGTATTATATTTCAACCATTCCACCCTGTTTTGTATGGCAATCCCGCTGCAAACAATAGGTTTTATTAGCAAAGGGGCCATTTTCTACCTGCAGTAGCGTACGTTTGGGTATTTAATTTAAAATACCTGTTTTACCTAAGTACTTTTATTTATTCACTTATTTATGTATATTCAAAAACAGTTAGTATTACTGTAACATTTTATCACATATAATATTTATATAATAAGGTATAAGAATTGCGATTTTGTGTAAACAGTTATGTAGAGAACTATGGTATATCATTTTCGTCGTCAGAAAAATCCGTCGAATCTTCGTCATGTTCCAAGGATATAATTAAAGGCTCTACAATTAGGTCAATTAAATGGTCTAGTTTCCACATTTTTTCTTCCTCTTTTATAACATGCTCAATACACTTACGCCATTTTTCAGAATCGACATTTTTTAAAGATTCCTCAAAGATAATTTTAACATCTTTCATTTTAAACGTCGTGTTTCTCCTTGCTACATAACTTTTTACCTGGGCCCAAAGAAGTTCAATGGGATTTAATTCGCAATGATACAGAGGCAGACGAAGAATAGTAATATTTCGTTTCTGTGCAATTTTGTCAACTACATACTCGGTGAAACGAGCTTTATTTGAGGACACTATGGACAACAGTTCCTTTTTCACCATACTTTCATCAAACTGTATGTTATTCTGTCTAAACCACTGAATAATATCCGCTTTTCTCCATGAATTAGTTGGTATTCTGTCAACTTTTCTGGAATGATAACTCGCATTGTCCATCACTATCACAGAATTAGGTGGAATGAGATCTAACATTTGTTCAAAATATTCTTCGAACACATCGCCATTCATGTCTTCATGGTATTCGCCAGAATGATTTGACTCTCCAAGGTGTGTAATAATCAGTCGCTTTCCTTTCCCAGATGGTGGTTTTAGTCCGGTGGACCAGCCTTCTAAGAATGCTTGACGAAAACTTGAAATATTTTTTCTTGCCAAATCTTCCCAACCGTATATCCTTCATTAAGCCATGTTTCGTCCAGATAATAAATCTTTCTATTCTCACTTCGAAACTGCTTTATCTGTCTTAAGTAATGTCTCCTCCAGCAAATAATTTCATCTTTTTCGATTAGGAGCGATTTTCTGCTTTGTTTTTCCCAGCTGAAATTCATTTGTTTTAAAGTTGTCCACAATTTCTTCCTGCTTATCGTTGGAGACATATTTTGGTCTTGCTTCAAGGCTCCTAAAATTTTGTCGATGGTTGGTATTTCCTTATTAAAATAAAAGGAATGTACTGTTCTTCTAATTATAAGTTTGTAGTCTTCATCGATAGGCACCGTCTTTCTTCCTGAAGATGGTATAGGTGGTTTTACAGCTCCACTTTTTCGTTCACACCTTAATTTATATATCGACGTTTTTGAAACACCCGTCATTTGCGAACACATTTCCACCACAGTATCAACGCTATACAGAGGATTTTGATGTTTGAGGGCGTCATATACATTAAGAATAATATTCTTTTCGTTAACAGAAAATGGACATTTGCTCGCTCGTTTCACTGGAGAGAAAACTGAATTAGCCATTTTAATTGAAACTATGAAATGAAACAAACACACTGTGTCTTCTTCGGAAGAACAAATATAACTGAAAAATTACAATTACTTAAACTTTAGGGTATGCATACAAAAAATCGTCAAATTTGAATGTTTACAAGAGTAATAAAAAAAATCTAAGTGTGATAAATATAATGCTGGGAAAGTCCGAGTATTAGGACAGGTAAACGTTTAAAATATTTACGTAATTATGTACGCCTATGTATCAGCCATCAGAAAATGATTTATTACTTCGCATCATTTCGAAATAGAGTATAGGCTGATTTGGTTCCATACTTAAATTTTTTTTATGCGAATTCGGATCCAATCCCTTATTTTAAACTATATTTCCGTGTAATTTAACTTGTTCAACTAGCAATACTTTCTCCTCATTGCTGAAATTTGACGATCTCAATCTTTTCTGCTAAAATATGTAAAAGAATTTTATAAATAAATCATATTGGAAATTTGAATGTTTTATTATTTACCTTTTCTGACATTATTATTTATATTTTTCGCGCACTTTTCCCGACAGCAATAGTATTTTCAAATTTTAAATTCGACGCCGATATCGACCGCCAAAGAAATTACTTGCGCAAATGTCATTGTTTGTTTACAAATCTCTACGTAAAACAACGTTGCCATACTTTGTTTTTTCTAAAAGAGATGTTAGTTAAAAGTGATATAAAAGTGTTGCCTGAATAGGAAATTTACTAAAAGCGCTTTTAAAGTTAAAAGCGGTTTTAAAAGAGGATGCTGAATACGGCTGTAAAAGTTTAACACCCTGTATCTTCTAAATGAAGCGTTCCCGGGCCTGTATTTATAGGAACTTATCAATTTGGAGAGGACTATCTTCCCTCTAAATATTTTACCCCATTTCGATAACACCCTGTATAAAACGAATAATCAATATACATATTTTTTTATCTATAAGTTTTGTAACATATCTAATAATCGTTTTTTTTTTGACATTTCGTTTTGTAAAATTAGTCTTTCCTTTACATTCTTTATAAATTGGAGCTGGTATAAGCAGTTTTATAAAAAAGTTAGCATGATCATCACAATTCTCGTCACGTACTGTTTAATTATTTTCTTTCTTATATATCTTAGCGAGTTACGTACATGTGGTTTCCTGTACATTACTTTAATCAAAGCTTTTGTTGATTTTGCTACAAAATCAACTAAATTATAGTTTGGTTTTCGTAAACCTCTGACAACGCCTTTATAGGTTTTATTTAAAATTAACAACTGATTATTATCATTAATATAATCACTTTCACTTAGGTTTTTTTTAAGGATCGCACTTAAACTTTTGCATTATTTTATGAATTAAATATCCTGCAATACACATCAGAACAGACTTATAGATAAACACTACTTCTTTTGGTTGAAGATTGAACCAGTGGCGAAGCGTGAGGTTTTTTGCGGATAGACAAAAAATAAAATTCAGCATTAATACACATAATTATAAATTTTTACACGAATTTATGCTACGCCGCATTATAAAAATGTAGATAAAACCCAAATATAAAAAGGAACATGACATTGGTAGAATATTTTATTGCTAAAAAATACCTAAACTAACATATAGTATAGTTATAATTATATAGTTACAGCATGTAGCTTAAATGGTATTAAAAAGCAAATCAAGTCAACGTGTTTTGCTCATAGCAAAATGATCAATATCCCTTTCTTTAAAATGGGGATATTTGCTATATGTTCCTACAATATCTTTTTCTATAGATAACGTAGATAACGCCGACAACCTCTCGTTTCCCATAGAATTCCTTAAATGTGTTCTAATTCTTTTTAAAGTACTCATAGATCTTTCTGAAGACGCAGTGGTAACAGGTATAGTGAAAAAGTTTTAATAACTTAACCGTTTCAAAAAAGACATCATTCAAATCGTTGTCACAAATATAATTAAATAATTTTATGGGATCAAAATTTTGTTTAATGTCACATGAATATATTACTGAGAGTTCATTTTCTAATTTTGGTAAATTGAAGATACTGGGGTAAGTTTCGTTTAATTTTTGATATAACTGTTTGGGACATTTTTTTAAATATTCGGGATACATTTTTTTATTTAAATGATCTATGAATGATAATCTGTCAATATCATTAAATATTTCCTTTAGCTGAACAATTATAGTATCTAAAACTTTAAACGCAACTCTTTTAAAATTAGAAATAGTATTTTCGGCTATATCCCTATTTATAAGAAGTTCTCTACATTCGTTTGTACAAGAAGAAACGGTCTCATCGCTACGTAATTTGGATATGTTCTTAACCGTTTGCTCTACCTCTTGGAAACAAATAGCAGGATTAGATAACATTTTTGATGGTAAAACAGAGTATAAATGATCTGAAAATACAAAAATTTTATAAAATAAACATAACAAAAGAACAAACTTTGGATTATCTAATATTTTATTTAAACCTATTGTTTCAGAGTCGATCTTGGTCGATTTTCTGAACAAAAAGAGATGTGCTCTTAAGCACTGAAATTTTACCATATGGCTAGTTCTAAAGTCATTTTGTATATAAAACAAAAAAGCTTTAGCATTATATGAATATTTTAATAAGTTACTTTACTTGAAAATAACTAGAAGCTCATAAATACACAAAATATAAACAGTGAATTATTGTACGTAGTCAGTGCTACGATGTGAACAATATTAGTCGAGGCAAAGTTTCGACCTTGAATAATATGACATAAATAAAACTCTTAAAATCTAAAGCAATGCATAAACAGTAGTAATACTTCACTAATATATGTTTATAAACATAACCTTGAATTTATGTACAGTTAAATGTCTATTAGAGTTCCTGCGGAACAGCTACTTGTCAACTATGTTAGCTGATTTAGCTTTGATATAAATACAACAATATACAAGCAATAATAACAAGATTAATATTACCTTAAAGTCCACCTAAAAGCTAATATGTACACTATGAACACCGTTGACGAGAAACGTTCAATGTTCAGGAGTTTATCTTCTAACACTGGGGGAAAGTCACTTTGAAAAACACTAGATCTATGGCTAGCTTCTATTTACAATGCAGATCAATGTCTTGCAAACAAGAATGACTAGAATGTAGTGGTTTGACTTTGGTATGCAGTTAGTGCATATGGCATGACATGAATGCCTTGTGAATGCGGCTTCTTGGTACACGCATGAATGATTAGTAAATATGCTATACTGGTAGCATAAGCTGAGATCCGCGTAGGGGATACAGCCTTGTAATAACTTGAGTAAATTGGCAGACTAGAGCCGTTTAATCCTTATATGAGAATAAGGCATGAGTAGGTATGCAGACTAGTGCAGAGTAATCCTTATATTAGAATAAGGCAAGAGTGTAGCAACCCAGTGGTACACTCGGGATATAGAACGTTGAAAAACCCATGGATAATACCATTGGAGACTGTGCAGCGCATGGCATAGCCTTTGAGAGAATGTGAACGCGTGAGATTCGAGATAAAACTCGAATACTGATAACCCCATGGACAAGGCCTAATGGAGACGCAAGCACAGTACGGTACTGCGATTTGTGAAATAGTGGTTAGAGACAAGACTCTAATTTGATATTCCCATGGACGAGGCCTAATGGGGACTGTACTGTACGGCGCATGGTACAGCCCTAAACATGTGCGTTTACTTACTTGAGATTCCGAGACTATGCTCGATTGAGTGTGGGTTGAGACAGGGCTCGATTGTAGAACTCCCATGGATGAGACCAATTGGGATGCCATTGCTCGGCTTGAGACTCGTGAGAATAACGGCAGTATGTTTGCCAATAAATACCTTATTGTAGGCTTGACATAAAGATGATTATGCTGGGATATCACTATGTCACTTGAGTAAAGACATTATGAGGTGTTAAAACGTGAAAATTTGCCGGCATGGCGCCTAGCGCCAGCCGGCTAGAAACGGGGGTGCGCCATTTGCTACTTATATGGCTGGGGTTCAAGACTCGATTGAATTCTAGAACGTGGGAACTAGATCAACTTGAAGAAGTTGTTAATGCCCCTTCCGGCGGGATGATATGCATCCTCCGGAAATAGAAACGGTGAATAATGTAAATACTGAGCAGTTATGTAAACCTTTACGTCAGCGATTGTCTAAATTAACCTTGTGAATTTTAACACAAATCCGGTCGAAATAATTAACTAGTTTTTATTAAAATTGATTCTTAAAGATCATGAATTTAGGAGCTAACTTGATTACCTCCGTTAAGAGACATTGATTGGTCGACTCGGTCGCCGGGGTATAGCGGGAAATGCTATGATTGGTCAGATCAGTTTAGGATGCGCGGCCGGCACCAAATGAGTAAATGTGGTTACAACAGATGGCGCTAGTAATACTGCCCGGATAAAGCGCGAAGCGCTATGATTGGTAGGAGGCCTTTTGAGGACGCTTAACTTTTAGCTTTCTAAACTGTCTAGCGCAGTGGATAAACGTGGTAAACAAGAGATGGCGTTAGTAGTATCGCCAAGGTTTTAATTTGTTTGGAATGCGACAGTGGCGTGGAATGTTAAATTGTACAAAACTAAATCGTAAGATTTGAAGACGTGTTCAAAAATGGTTTTTGAACACCTATAGCTAAATTAGTGCTTTCTGGATCAAATTTTTCAGTAGATTTTATAAAATCCATGATTTGTTTCAAAGTATGATAATTCAAAAAAATTGAAAATACCGATCGAGAATGAAAGTTTCATCTTGTATCAGACCCACTAGGAATAGCAAAACCTGCTTGTCTTAATTCTTCCATTCGTAAAGGTGATCGAGCAAAGAAGGTTTTAAAAGAAGTTAAATTGCAAATAAATAGTTTTACATCTTGAATTCGTTTAGAACTATGTAAAAGAACTAGATTCAGCTGGTGAGCGTAGCAATGTACAAAGAGTGCCTGAGGATAAGTTTGTTTTATCATAGTTTGTACGCCAGCTTTGGACCCAGACATAACACTAGCTACATCATAAGTTTGTGACACAAGTCTATTTTTACCTATCAGGCATGAATTCAAAACTTCTAATATTTGTGTGCTAAGTCCTACTGCGGTTTTATCGCTGGAAACATCATAAAACCTTTCTCAAATATTTCATTTTCATAAACATATACAATTATACTAAACTGTGCTCGACAAGACACGTCTGGAGTCAGCTTGGATAGAAACAAATTCAGTATTCTTTAATTCTTCTAAAATAATTTCCTGAATTACATATTGCACTGACTCCACGAGATCATTTTGAATGTCACTAGATGTTCCTTTAAAAACTGTATTGCTTTCCAAGTGATCATTCATAGTGGATTCCTTTATACCAAGCAGCTTTAAAAGCCGCTTGATATTCTTCCACGAACTGTAGTGTGAATTCATTACTCCATTCTGCCATTTTTTTGAATACCCACTTCCAGTACACCGAACTGCAGAATTTCAACGAACGATATCAACTACCAAACTGACTACGATTGCAGACGATATAAACAAGAGTGTGTACGTATGCTCGCGCCTCGCGACCTCTCGCTTCGTGCTTCCTTTGACTCGCGCCTGAAAAACCGACCAAAAGTGGAGACATGCCGAGACGACGCGAGGAAGACCGCGACGAGCCGAGCGCACATACCACACTCTCGCTCTCGCTTGGTCTCGCAGACACTCGCCGAGAGTGTGGAGGTAGCATATCGTATAGTCAGCGGTTCTCAAACTTTTTGGGCTGCGCGACCCTTGTCGGGTTAAAATGTTCTCTCGGTAGCGGGTATTGCATTTAACATTTTTAAGAGCTGTCTCTCTTATATAATAGTTTGATACAATAGAATGCTGCAATTTGTTGTACGTTAATAAAGTTAAAAGTACATTAGTAAAAAAAAATATAAAAAACATTTTGTGTAAAATTTTGGGTAGACACTGTCTACCTTGTCGACTCGTACGCTTCGCAACTGGATTAAACGCTGCACTAATGGATATTGTTGACTCAGAGGTAACTTGTGACTCAACTACAGGAACTTCCGCTGAATTTAGAACATTTGGGTTTTTTGAAGCCAATTCTTGGAGCAACTTGGCATTGTCACCTTCCTCTGCCTCTTCTTCACAATTTGACAGCGTTGTATAGGTTTTAATATATTAATTTGTAACCACAATCTAAAAGTTGTGCAGAATGTCCTTACTCTCGGATTTAAATTAAAGCCTCCTCTCTGTCGAATCGAAGCAAACTTGTTAACAAATAGTCGTCCTAATTCTCTATTGGCGTCGCACAAACTTATAATTGCTCGAAGAGTTTGCAACATACCATTGAAACAATCAGGTCTCGGGCATCGCTTGTTTATTTTACTAAGTTTGGATACTACCTCATTTGCATCTTCCATAGTACGATGCACTATGGGGCACTGGACTGATAATGCGCAAGCATAAGGGTTTTTATGAAATCTTCGTTTACTATTTAGGCAATCGAATAAGTTGTTTATAAATTGCACAACATCGCGAGTGATAAGAGCATCATCTGATTTAAGCTCGTTGGTTTGGACTGCTATTTTATTAGCAGCGGCAACCGAATTGCTGAAAATATGAGTTGCAAGTTTGCAATTCATCTTTTGGAAAGAATCTGAGTTGAGGTGGACTTCTGTAATTTTAAGTAAACTTTTTCCTGCACTGCTTTTTTGATCAACTAGGTAGGTTTGCCTGATATTAAAATCAGTACCGTAAAGTTACGTAACATTGACCGATTTTGAACTTTGAAGTTGAATATCTTCGTTTTGGCGTAAGATTTTTGAATAATTTAAAGACGTACATGGGGGCTTAGAATATGGCTTATGATTTTGCCGTTTGATTTTTTAATCAAAAATTTTATAACAATTTAAAAAAAAACTAGTATGGTCAAAGTTACAGACGGTGGACATAACATTGACCGGCTATTTAAAAGCGACGAAAAGTTAAAGTTAGGGTTCTTATCTTATAAGTTTGACCATCCGAATCGTTTAAAAAAAAATTGGTGAGCATTTTGCTATTTTTAAAATATACAAAAATTAGGTTGAAAACAAAGGTTTATTGCATTAACCCATTAGTGCATAAGGTTATAAAAGTTACAAAACATTGCTTTTTTTGTTAAAACATGAATGTTGGAGGGAAAATAAAAAACTTTTCCTAATAAATTAAAAAAAAAATTATTTTGTTAAAATAATAGAAAGTGTTCGTTATATCGAACGTTATGCATAGAGGTCAATTTAAATAAGTATAACAAAAATTTCAATTTATGGCATGTGGTACATAAGAAAACATTGTTTCGGATGTAGAGCTCTTTGGCACTTCACGCAGATAAATTTTGCATTTTTGCCACAACTAGCACATCGTCCTTCTTTTTCAATATATTCTGGCAAATGGTTCATTTTATCAAACCTAACATCATAAAGAGGTGCTGGTGTAATTTTTCCTTTGTTGGATTTTTGACCGTGAGTTTTTAAAGATTCACAGCCAAATATCTTCTAAATTTCAGTAAATCTGAAGACATTTCATGAGAAGGGTGTATTTTACGAAAGAGCAACCAAGCATTGACGACTGATACATCAAACAAATAAGAAAATATAGGCCACCACCACTTTCGCTGCCTCATTCTGGTTCTATAGATTGCAACTAACCCATCTGATTTATCCACACCTCCCATACCTTTGTTATAATTATCAAATATTTTGGGTTGCGGTACTGCAATTTTGGATTTAGTGTTTTGACAATAGCGCGTTGCACTCTTAATTTCACATGATTCAAAATTTGAAGCAGCGGTGACAACATTATTGTCCTTCCATCGAAATACAATCACTTTATCACTGCTAGAAAATGTATATTCGCCTCGTTTTTCCTTAGACAGATTTTTTTTCTGATTTCGTAGTGGGCAATCTTCTATTCTATCATCTCTCACTATACCTGTTGCGCAGTATCCTAAAGAAGACAGGTGGTTCAGAAGTTTGATGGATGTAAAATAGTTATCCATGAAAATTTTGTAACCAGAGTTAGGTGGTATTTCAGCTGCCCTTATCAAATCTAAGACAACTTTTCCCCCGACACCCAAAGCTTCTGGTTCATTTTGGGCATTTTTCCTTTTTCCCGTGTATACATCAAACCTAACCATATATCCGTTACTCGTGCACAACGCCCAATTTTTAAACCCGAATCGGATAGGCTTGCTTTTGATAAATTGCTTCGCAAAATGCTTTCTATAATACGGTATCATACTTTCATCGATACTTATGTGTTCATCCAAGCCACCGTATTTTTGAAGTTTTGATTGAGTTTGTCAATTAGTGGTCATAACTTATATAACTTGTTCTCAGATCAATTTTACTGTTGTCGTTTAGATGTAAATGTCTCAACATAAGCTCAAATCTGTTGAGTCGGATGCTTTCAGACAATATTTTTGGAACATCATTTTCGTTAGACCAATACATGCGCTTATATGAGTATTTACCATATCCTGACAGTAACATGCCTCCAAACATCGCAAATAGTTCCCTTCTGGACATTTTCAAGTCCACATTCTTCTGCTGGGCATAAAGATTGGTTTGCCCTTGTATGTTCAACACTTCCTCGTCAAAAAATAAATTCAAAAAATCCAAGGGCGTAGTTTTCTCCTATATTTCTTCTGGTTGATTTTTTCTACTACAATTTTTTCCGATGTTGAAATTGTGTATCTGATTCCCAGATACACAATGTTTTTCTCCGTTTTGAAGAAGTAGGCGGGTTATTGTATGAAAAATATGTATTGAAAAATCCTTTACTGTAGCATTTGGAAATAACGCTGCTAGAGGTATGTTATCATTCGAATCACAATATTCGTCATAAGACTTTCCATGATTAGACGAGCTAGATGATACAAACTCACTTTCCACCTGCAACATAGCTGGACCCTAGGTGAGAAATATATCCGTCGTGTTCGTCATCTGACTGATCGCTATCAATATCGGTGTCCTCGCCGTCTTTAGGTGGTGTAAGATATATATTACCACTTTCTATTTCATCATTTCCAGGATGTCAATCAGTTCTGCAAGCCACAATCTGTAACAAAGGAAACGTACAAGAAGTAGCCATGGTGCATAACGTTCGATAAAACGAACACCGAATGTAAATACTAATTTCAAGGACAATAAAGATAAACAGAATTTTTCGGAATCAGGTGTTGATAGTATGTTAGGTTATGTATACCAAAATTCAGTTTTTGTCACACATTTGATATACGAGCCCCGTCCCAGTTCAGTTGGCCTGATTGAAAAAAAATATTAATTATTGCTCTTTGAGCTATCAAAAACAGGGAAATTATTTCGTTTTGTGTATTTTTTATTCTTCTTCAAACATTTTAGATACTATTACACAACTTTTACATCTTAATATATGTTATAATTACACCAAAAAGAAAAGAAAAACAAATGTAACCAGAGAAGTTTGACAATTTAACATATTTTCAAAAACTACGATTGCGGAACATCCCCTTTATTTTTCATAACAGCCGTAATCCTTTGAGACATGGTGTTTACTAGGTTCTGGCAGTACTCCGGACTAAAATTATCCCAAATTTCTTGCAATCGTAGTTTTAATTCCGCGACAGATCTAGCTGGATTTGCACGCAGTTGTTTTTTCCTTTCATGCCAAAGTGTTTCTATTGGTGATAAGTCAGGACTACTTGAAACCCATTCTAAAGGTGAAATATTATTATCGGAGAACCATTTTAAAACCTTCTTTGACTTATGACATGCTGCTCCATCTTGCTGAAAAATAAGATTTTCCCCAGCGGCTAAAGTTTCTTCTCTTGTTGGCAACAAAGATTCTTCTAAAATATTCAGATACTTTTCTGTATTGACAATCCCATTTATGAAATGCAGTTTTCCCACTCCTCTTGCAGACATTGAGCCCCACACCATCACAGATGCCGGAAATTTTACTTTTCGCTTCAAACAATCTGGATGAAAAGCTTCATTCTTTTGTCGAATGATTCTACTACGATCGTCTCCCACACAAACTTCAAAGCGAGATTCATCACTCCAGTGTATGCACCTCCACTGTTCAGGATTCCAATTTTTGTGCTCCTTAGCCCATTTTAGAGGTAACACTAAAAGTTTAAAACATATTTATAACAGCTACTCTTTGATATTTTCAAATAGAGTCTAATAAATTCGAATTTTACTAAGTGGCCCAACTGGAATGGGACGGGGCTCGTAAATATAATAACTATACTAAAAAAACTTACCCGTCGCGTCGTTTTGCGTACAAATAGGTATCCATTACTTTCTTAAAAACAAAACTTACACTTTTATTTCATTTGGCAACAATATAAATGACTCAGAAGCTCAGTTTAGTACGTAAATAAGTTCTTTAGGTGTCAGATGTATGACAGTTTGCGCAGAAATAGGCACGTTCGATAAATCGAACATTATGCACTAATGGGTTAATCATAAATTATCATTAGTTAAAAAAATCCCACACTGAATAGAACTAAACTAATTAACTAAGAAACAAAAATTTTAGATATAGGATGTTAATACCTACTTATTCAATTTTTAGTTCCAAATGCTCCAATTCAGGAAATAGTAAACAACGTTTAGTGTCATGAAATGTATTTAATTTTAAGACAATAGAGTCCACAACGGGCCAAATAAATTTGGAATATTTACTTCTCATAAACTTTACCTCGTATTGTTGTGCAACGGAAGTTATTTGAGCAACATAGTATTTCTTTTTGTTATTTGCAGTATTTAGAGATACCACTACATAATCACCAGCAGCAAATACCTTTGCCTTTTTGGAACAACAGGATCAATTTCTTCTTTAATTTTTTTTCCCAAAATCTACCAAATTCAAATTTTCATCAGTTGAATCCTCAAAGTTCATCAAAGGAGGGCTTTTTAATCATATCTGAGGTTTCAGAATGAAGGGAAATATTTTCATCACTTATTTCTGAACTTTCGCTAAGTTTTCTTTTTTTCTGCGACTTCTTATTTTTAACCACCTTCTCTTGTTTGGATGATGAACCTGCTTCTGGATTAATATAATTTTTGGACTGAAGATCTTCTAAGCCTACTCTTTGACCAGGCTGGACGTTAATCTTAGATTTCCTTTGTTTCTTAGGAACATCTTGATTGTCGTATCTCATGGATTTTAACATATCCACAACGACTTGAGAAACTAAATTCTGTCAACCCTGTTGAGGGTCATTTTGTTGAGGCAGCCTGCTTATCACCGCATCAGGATTAAAAGGCATAACCCCGCACTTTTCAAATCCAGATATCAAATTAATAGAATTATTATCTGGGCAAACAGAATCGCAGAGATTTTTCAAAAGTCGAGGAAATTGGTCTTTTTGGATAACCTGGGATTTTTTTTTTGGTTACTTTTCCAGGTATCAAGTATATTACGCCACTTCCTCTTCAACGGTGCGTAAAACGCAAGTCCAGAGGCTGACACAAGTGGGTTGAATTTTTGGGAAAGCACGCAAAAACAATGCCGTTTTCTTGGGCGCATTCGAGTACTTGTGAAGAAAAGTGGCTGGCAAGATTGTCACCAAGCACGACAATTTTTCCATCCTTGTGCTGTCTTCTAACGTTTGGGACAAATAAGTGGCAAAACCAATCTGTAAATATGACAGAACCGAACCAGCCACTTTTGCTTCTATTATAGCGTGTATTTGGAGGCCCTCCTTCCGTCCATGTTGACCAAATGTGTTCCGCCTTATACACAACGTACGGAGGTAACATCATCCCACTGGCGGATCCGCAGAACATGAGTGACACACTGGCCTTTGTAGAAGGCACGCACTCGATCAGGATATTTGGTTCCCTTTTTAAAAATGAACTTCTTTCTACCTGGATCGTGCGCCAGGTTAGTTTCGTCATAGTTATAAATCCTACTGGGATCAATAAAATCATCTTCATTGACGGCAGAGTTTCTTTCAGTGAGTTGAAATACCTATTCAATTCTTCTGGTATTAATTCAGCTTTCGAAACTTTAAGATTTTGACTTAATCTGTGGCTCAGCTCTCCATGTCGCTTAATAAAGTTAGTGACCCATCTAAGAGTTGACATGTTCTCTTTAAATTGAGGCCCTGTCTCCCCCTTTCTGTTTAGTAGGTCACAAAGCAAATGTTGTAAATCGATGCGGCTAAAACGGAACCCCCATTCGCTGACTTTTAACGCGTGACCTACTATAGCTTTTCTTCATCTGGCGCCAGTATGAATGGACGGCCAACTTTATCAGTATCTATCTGCTTAGACTTATTTATTAGGGTACCTTCCGGTATGTTGAAAGTTTTAGCTGCTTAATTCTTTGATATCTTCCCTGTTCTTATCATATTTAACGCCTGTTGTAGTTTGGCTTTATTTTCGCATCTATCGTAGCTACAATACCTTCTTTTTGGCATTCTGAAACAAAAAAGTACCTAGGTACATATTTAACTATTTAAACAAACCTTAACTTTGACCGCTACAGTAACTTTGACCATTGGTCATAGTTATCACCATAAATAGTAAATTTGAGGTTATATCAACATTTGAAAATAAAAATCTAAAATACTGGAAGATAGCGGTTTTCGTTTATGACAATCATTTCACAAGATTATAGGGCACTTACCTGTAGAATTTCAACAAAAACTGTAAACTGTGAAGTAAACTTTCCAGGGTAAAGAATTTCCACCTGTAGCAGCCACAACGGTCAAAGTTTTTCTGGGAGACCTGCTTCAATTCACGTGCGAAAACGCTTTCGCGCGCCATCTACGAAGCAGTAGCCGACTTGCTGGCATAGTTAAAAACCAGGTCGCGTCCGATCGTATTGCACCGGTCCGACATTAAACTTTTTTTGAGTTTTCGGTCAATGTTACACACCCGGTCAAGGTAACGTAACTAACTCTACGGTAACTTTATCATTGAATATAAATTGGTCATTTAAAAAATAATTTCTAAAGCTATTAATAAGGGGGCCACTCATGATACTGCGGCGTCGTACGATTTTGTCGCAATAAATAATTTTGAACAACTTTTAACATAGTAAATAATTCAAAAATATTGCATAAATAAATTATTAACCCCAAAAATCCTGTTTTCCTATTGGTTTTTAAAATTGGTATACCTGTTTTATCTTTAAGACCAACGATATAGTTCTCAAATTCTTTTGCACTCTTTGAGAGAAATTCAAATGTATTGTTATCAATTGGCACATTAAATTTATTTCTTTTTGAAAATTTATTTCTGTGATTCAGAATATCAGAAATGTTGTTAAAGGCATGAGGCAAAACTTTGCAGTGCCCATAGAGTTTTCAAACTCTGAAGTAATTAATTCCTGCACAAATATAAAAGCATTATAGACACTTTCACTCAAAGTTTGTGCTGCTAACTTACCATTCATTCTATTATCATGAAAATTTATGTTTTTTTGGTTAATTTTGTGCCTGCTTGGAGATCTTCATTATAATGCAATTCATGTAACTTCCCTAAATGTTGCCACTTAATTAAATTCCCATCAACATCAATTAATTCTTTTTTGTCATCCAAAGTGTTTCGAACTAATTTTATCATGTGAGATGGGTCCCAGATCATCAACATTTTCCCCTTTGTGATGGGATTAGTAAATCATGGCTTAAAATTGTCACAAAAAAATTAAATTTGTGCCTAAACTTATGCAAATTGACAGATTGACAGAGGTCAAAGCTTCCTGAAAATACTGATGCACCTGTATTATGTAATAGATCTAAACACTTTGTCAACAGATTAGCCCGCTCTTTCCCACTTAACCTATCTATTAACAAATAACCTATAGAAACTTTCCAGTGTGCATTTAAAGAGACTGCCATAAAAACAAGAGCATTTGTGGCTTCTTGAAAATTATCTCCCTCTGATAATAACTCTGTTCCCATATCAATCTCACCATAAAACCTACCATTACTATAAATTCTTTGTGCTCTAATTGAGATTTCATCCATTGAGATTGACTGGGCAGATTTTTTTCTTTTACTTATAGCTAACAAAGCCTCCTGTGAGAATCCAGGTTTTCCATCTACAACAGCGTACCATTGTCGTAAGGTGCTTTCCACACTTTCCTAACATAATTGTAAGCAGCAGTCGAGTAGAACTGTAAGGTGAGAGCAAACCTTCGTAACTCGGGAGAATACTTCCTATGTTTTTTCTTCAATTTGTTTGTTATCAATTCTCTCATACTGTCAGGTATGCTGGCCTAAAAAGAAAATAAAACATACACTAAATGTCACTAAATAGTAACCTTGAAATAAAAATGTATCATATTTTTTTAGGACAACTTGAAAAAATATGAACTATTCTGTTAAGACATATAATTTCAAGAGATAGCAATTTAGGTATGTTCCACTGATCTATACGAATGGATAAGCAATAACCCTTCACCGAAATGGCTAATTTACGATGTCAAAATGTAAACAAACTAGCAAATCTCGGGATGATTGCGTTTGTGCACTGTAACAATGCTTATTAATTCGAGAACGTGAGCAGGTCCGTACTTATAAGTTCATTTTGGTATAATAGTTTTGATTTTCGTATCAAAACTTCTTCAGTACATAGTACATTACTAAATTAATTTCGAAGACAACTCTCATCAATCACTTGCACAAACATTATTATTTGGTAAAAATCTCAATGAAAAACTAAGTTTGCACCAGATATTGCCTATATCATTAGAGTAAATGAGGCGTTGAGAACCAGAGTGGACCATCCTCGATTCACTTTGTATGGATATATTTGCAATTTTATGTAATGCTTTTTTTAATTTTTTTTTTTTTGATAGATCAATTGTGCTAGTCTTTCCAAATGGCGATTAGATAATTACCATTCGGTTAATTAGTAGAAGTTGCACAAGATAATCATATATTTTCAAAGTTCCTAAAATTTAGTGTGGGATAGTCCGCTTTGGCTCTTAGTTTTTTTTTTTTGATAATCAATCAAGTGATACGGACCAAATAAAACAAGTAAAATACACCAAACTTTTATTGATATAAAATACAAATTTTAATCAAAATCAGTTTCTCTAACAGGTATATCATCACGAAGAGTATTAGAACACTTAATATTTTCATAAAAGCTATGGTAGATAGGTGGAATAAATTCCATCAACTGCGAAAGATCCTTCTTTTTGGCAGCGGTTACACTATTTCCATTTGGATACAAAAATTGCAGTGGTCCCTTAAGCTGTTCTTCTAATGCATTTCTTTTCCGAATATTAACTGTTTGATATTGGTGCAAATCGCTAACGCCGTAATTGAAATAGATAATAAAAGAGTCGTCTTTTTTTACTAAAATGCTGTGTATTTTTAACCATTCCACTTTCAAAGAATCTGTGGATATTTTTCTATTGGTAATACTTCATTCTAACGTACTGGTTGAAAAGAAGTTTTCTTTCCCCATAACAATAGCTAGATATGGTTTCTTCTTTTTTGCGGTTAAAATAACGTTTAACCAATCTTTAGGCATATAGATGTTATGGTGAAACTTCTTATTATTTTCAATAAGACCGAAGTCTCTGTCGCAGGACATAAATGAATGACCGCTCACTAAAAAGTTGTGTCTGATCTCGTCAACAGCAAATTGGTCAGACTGCACCACATGAGTGCAAAGCAGGGCCATTTTTATGTTGCGGTTTTGTCCTCCACAACCGTCTGAATACATTATAACTTTTTTAGTTGTCACAAAATTTTTCATGTAATAAAGGAGGCAGGACCCCACTTCCTGCGATCCTCTCGATGCGACAGATTCATCCCATACAAACTTAGTGACTTCTCCAGTCTGCAGGTTATGAATCCCAAGGCAGTAAGTCCATAATTGGCGTTTGTACTAAGTGATGCCGGTTGAAATTACCGGTGTATGTAGAGTTTTTATAAGATCAAATGCAAAAACACTAGTGTCATTTTCTTCCATTCGAATTTGAATCTGCTGTTTCATGGCCTCTTTCAATTGGGAAGCTTTTCTTAAGTGAAGTTATTTCTGGATTTTAATCTCTTCATATTTTTTTTTCTGTCTGGTTCATTTTCATGGACTTTTAGCTGGTTTTGGAACGAGTCACATTTTTTACAAGAATCAACGATTGGCGCGTGGAAATGTAGGTTAAACTTTGTATTGAAAATATCTCTGAATTCAAATTCAGACAGTCTGTCGATTTTTTTTTTCGTTATAGAAAATACGCATATTCAAGTCTGATGCTAAATATTTTCTTTCAGTTTTGTGCCTCGAATAATGTGAAATGTAAGACGGTATTTTTTCAAAATTTGACTTTCATCGGGTGTTTTATTTGCAGGCTGATGTTTTTCCCGTTGATCTGTTGAAGGAACCATGTTTTGCTTTTTCTTTAAGGTCCTATCGAGCTTCCCATCAGAAATTTCTAGAATTGCTTTGAATAAACGTTTACAAATTTTTATATCATTTCCCTCATTGTTGGGCAAATAGTAGTTTCTAGTCAGATTTTTCGATTTATTGGATGGATTGTTGTTGGTTGAGTAGTGTCGTGCTACAGGCTTTATTTTAATTTGAGAAAAAATAAATGCGTTTTGCAAATCAAAACTGGCAAGATTATAAAACCTCCGGGGGTTTAAAATACACTTGTCTTCGTTTATTACGGACCCTTAGGATGTTAGAAGATTTATTGTTACCGAAATATACCAAAAAGTAAAAAATCATCTAAATAAATAAACGATATGTAACCTCGTGACCTTAGTGTGAACAAAACAGTTTTCATAATCTTTGTAAAAATATATGGTGCTATACTGAAAAAACGGTTTTGTGAATTTACAAGAAATTTAATGGGGCTACTGCAACCATGAAATTTCTTGTAAAATCACAAAAGTTTTGTAGCTTCTGAAAGTTATAATTTTGTCTGTAAAACGGGATACAAAAGTTGTGTGAATACACGTTTTTACGGTAATGAATAGTTACATTTTATTTGTAATTTTCCAAGAAAATAATATATATATTTTGTGAAGTTAGGATGTGAAATTTCGGCATAATTGCAAAAATATATTGTAATTTATATGAAATCATAGAATTCACCACGTGTTTTTAATAGTATTTTGTGAAATTAGGATGTGAAATTTCGGCATGATTGCAAAGATACATTGTAATTTATATGAAATATTGGAATTCACCATGTGTTCTTACTAAGGGGGGTGAAAACCCTTCAAATACAAATGCACATTTAAACTTTAAGGTTAAGTTTATTAAGAAAACCAAACTAAGTATAATAACAAAGTATTCCTACTAAATAAAAATCAAGGAACTAATAAATTTACATTCTTTTAACGTAAACATAATTCGCAGGAAATGCTCTCGCATTTTTAAGATCTGAAGATTTATCAAATGACATTTAAGAAAAATAATCTAATTATGCTTAATTTAATGTAAGGAATAAAATAATTTACTTTTTAGGCGTTCATACAGTACAAATAACATAAAATAATAAGTAATTTTTAGTTCAATCAGGTGGTTGTGCACCGTGCGCGTGCCATGACGCTAGATGTCAGATTGAAAAATCCAACAGCTGATTTGAGAGCATGCGCTTTAGGTGCGAAATAATTTAATTTGATCTAAAAGTTGAAAGTTGGCCAACTTTTAAATTACGTCTGACATTACATCAGCTGCATGAACCATACCATTGAGAACCTTTTAAATCATGTTACGTTACTTTTAAAATTAAATTATTTCGCTGTATGAACCCATCAACTTTACTTGCTATTATACAAAAAAAACTGACACATCATTAAAAACTAGGAGTCCAAAAATGTCATTTTGAGTAGGTAAATTGAAAAAAAGTGATTTACGCCTAAAGGACTTTAGATACAGTTTTGGCATGCACAGAGCGATTATAGACCTTACTGTTACCCATCATTTCACATAAAAAAAACTGTGAAGAAAAACGTTAGTTTTTGCTTAATACAAAAAAATAAGTCATGGACTTGTACTGTTATTCCACTCAACTATAAAGATTGGGCTAAAAATATGTTAAATTTTATATTTTAAACATTTTTCAAGTTAACACAACACTGTTTACTAAACTAAAGAAAAATAAACATTCTTGGCTAGCAAAAACATAGAACTAAAGGAACATGAACATTCTAAGATATGAAAAACATTAGAAAAACACAACTGACTCTCAACTTTCTTTATAATCTGTCGTTTTCAACTTCTTGGCTGGTTGTCTTCCACGAAGTTATATTTAAACCTAGAACTCTAAGTCTTCTCCAGTAATGTATTGCATGACTTTTTTTATTGTCATTAACTTTTTTTATGTTTATTGATACCGGTTCATGATAGGCCTGTTCTACTGGAAGAAGAGGACTTGTCTTATTTGGCTTTAGATGTTTGAAACATGAGGAAGCTAGGCCACCGATGTATTGCCAAGTGGTCAGGTAACCAGGAGTGTCACTTTCATACAAAAATTGTCTGTAATGTGATACAGCAAAGGTTTCTGTTCTTGGAGGGTTGCTACTACGTACGGAAACCGAGCAAGTTTTTTTTGTAACTAAGAGGCCACCAGTTTTTAAAGTCAAGAATATGATGGCAAATCTCTTTCACTGTAAAAGGTTTTTTTTTTCTTGTAGAAATTATCATTGTTTCATATTCTTTGGGAGTGTAAATCCTGTCATGTTTCTTAACCAACCTCTTAACTGTACCAAAGTCTCTGTCGCAAGGAAGAAAGGAGTGACCACGGACCGGAAAATAGTGAAATATTTTTCTAAATCGTTTTGTTCCTTGTAATGCAAGCAAAAATCGAACCATGGTGTTATTCCGATTCTGTCCGGGACAACCGTCAGAAAAAAGATGCGACTCTGTTATTTCATTAGGAATATGATTTAGTATATAATCATAAAGGAATGAGCAAACCTCATTTGGACCTTTTAGGGCTTGACCTTCATGATAAGTATAAAAGTGTTCGTCACTACTTTTAAGATTGTGTATCTCGAAGGCATACACCCAAAGTTGCCTGTAATAAAAAAACAGCGGGTTGCACTCCGGGAGTGCCGGCAGAAGTGAAAACTTCAACATTAACGTTGTGCATTTTTGAATATTTTGGAATTGTTAAGGAATAATTTCGCACGAATTGCTTTATTTATTAGTATAAAAGTACTATCATTTATGTGGTAAAATACAATATTAATTTATTGCGCTATCGTATACAAACATGATAATTTATATTACATAAAAAAAATACACTTCAGAACTATTACAACCTCATCCCGTTCTCCCGGAATTCAATATCAAAAAATCAAAAAAAAAAATCTTTATTTCCAAAATTTTCGATTTTTTTTCTCATTTTTGCCATCCGGGATCTCGTAGCTCAACACCTTCCCTCACCGAAAAACGCTTTCCGGGAGGAGGGGGTGTACGACTTCCAAATTTGGCACAGAATATTTATTTTACTCCGTCTACATCCTCTGAAAATTTTAGCCCTCTACCTCATCGGAAACATACCGAAACGATCGCGAGCTGACGGTCTCCCTCCGTCTTACGGTTTTTCGATCAGGCCACGTGTCCTGACGCGAGTTTAACATTTTTACCCCATCCCGAAAAAGTGCACAGCGCCGCTAAAGAAGTTTTCACTTCAAAAATCTCCTGAACTGGAATATGTGGTAAGGGAAAATTTTGAATATAATCGAATGAAATTCCCATAACTTCAGGCCGATCTTGGCACATAATTTCTACTTCTTTTATTTTAGCACAGAATTTTTTAGCGCGTCTTTTATGAACCATTAGTTCAGCTACAGCTACGCGCTGGGCCGTGTCATTGAGATTTTTGTCCTTAATTCTTGCATTTAACCTTTCGCATTCTGAGCAAACGCCAACTTAACATCTTCCTAATTTAAGTCCATAGTTTTCATTGAAAAATTTTAAGAAGAATTCATACTTAACCAATCCTAGTGCGTCCTGATGTTTTTTTATGAAAAGGTCATGCATTATTTTGCAACACGTTTTTTTTTAAAGATTGAACCCCAAAAATTTTTTCCCAATTAATTAAAAAAAATTGAACCTAGCCCCGGAGAGTCGCGTTACAAAGCCCGGCCCCTGTCGTGGGGTCGTTTGAGCGCCACCCGTTCTAGCCAGCTAAACGGAAAAAGCTCGGCAGGTGTTGTACCGAGTGGCTAGATTCGCTCATAAAATTAACCGGTTCTTCATTTCAAACTATCAAAAAAAATAAAAGAGAATAATTATGGCCCTATAATCCACTAACTTAACCTATCAAAAAAACACAATCTAAAAATTTAATGGCCAATATATTTGCTACTAACTTATTCTTTTTTGCAAACAAAGCAACAATCTAACTGGAGAATGAATATGGTTATATTAAGAAAAATGTGGTTGAGTGGACAAAAGAATGTTAAATGACTTAAAGTAACTAATAAAATAAACTGAGTACAATATGAAGATTGTACATACAGAGACCAATTCAGTTGGAAAACCTCAGTTCTATATGCCTTATCACTAAATGCACTAAACTACTTATCAAAGTGATCACTTGGCGCAGACTAAGCTTCTTACAACTAGGTATGCGTGCGCTAATAGCTGCACTGATGGTGATAGTATGCCGCAATGAGCGGACACAATGATTAGATCAAAAAAAAACTTGAGAAGTTAATAAAAACACCAGATCAGATTAAAATATGGTTAGCTTGATTCATATGATAAAAAGATAAAAGTTCAGAGCAGTTATATCTGCCGACTAATTAATGAAATGAAAAATTAATGAAAAGAATGAAGTTATCCAGCCAGCACTTATCTTTTAAAATGAGAAAACCAATCAAAGCAATTTGATTAACTGGTCCGATAAACCAGTGAATAAATATAAATTTAATTAATTGAAATCAATGAGCTACCTCAATTCAAGGTGGGATTTATATCGATAAAAGTAAACAAAGATTAAACATCAGACACAATGAAACATAAAACGTATACCCAAATCCCGTCGTCGAACTCTGTCGATGGCCTCTAGTGTGGGAACCACCGCCGTTCTCTAACAGAAGTTCTGGCCCAGCACAGCTCTAGAAGCACAAGAAGTTCGGGCCCAGCCGAAGAGGTTCTGGCCCGGCCGAAGAAGTTGGTTCACCAGGTAAACTACTGGCCCAGCAGAAGGAATTGGGTCAGCAGGAGAAATTCTGACCCAGCCGAAGGACCCTGAAATAATCCAGTACGCATTAAAGGAAGCCCCCTTACTTTAATAAAAATCATAGACCCCCCTTACTTTAATAAAAAATCATAGACCCCCTTACTTTAATAAAAAATCATAGACCCCCTCCCTCTTTGCATAAATACATCTTCTTTATAAAACAAATTTTCCCAGACAAAAAAACCATGGACTTGCAGTGCAATAAAGCAAATAAAAGAGACATTAAGGTTCAGGTAACTTGAATATAAAAAGATAGGTATGAATCACCCCTAAAAGAATATATAACTTCCCCACATGATCAAAATTAAAGTTGCATTAAAATAAAAATTCGGATCAAGTAAAATGGAGTAGATAAGATAACACATGGGAAAAGCAAATGGCGTTATGTGCACAAAAAAAAAATAAAAGGTAGATAAGCAATCAATTTCATTAATTTAGGCAAAAATGGTAGCGATATTTACCTCACTCGGACTTGAGGGTTTAGAGGAGAATCGACGGTCTCGGTCTTATGGGACGAACGTGGGAGCCGCTAGAAATAATGGAAACAAAAAAAATTTAGCAACATGGCGGTCAAGTGCTCCATAGGCCACAGAAAAAGGAATCCAGAGAAAATGCTTACCTCGTATAGCTTGTAGAACCCGAATAATCGGTCGTGTCAAAACACAAACAGAAACGCACAGAAATCCCCTATCAAAGGGTTGTATTATACCACAATACGCAACACGTGCCGTTTCTTGCTATACTCGCAAGCGTTCACCAGGCAGATAACTTAGCAAAGAGACCTCTCCAACCTTCCGTCTCCTGTCAATTTGCCCTAAATTAAATACTGACTGCGACACAAGTAGTGATGGGCTGAAAACTCGGCGAGTGACTCGATACAAGGAATAACTCTAAGAAAATAAACGCCCCAATTCTCGCCTATTATGATGATAAACGACGGCGGAAGCCACGAATAGTGAGCCGAAATTACATTCTTCCGGAAAGGCTAGGAAATGCTCCAACAGCAATAATAAACCTTCAAAAATCTAAATCGAGACTGAAAACGCGCGATACGTAGCCCATCTCTAATATTCCGTGACGAAGGTCACAAAAACTACTAGGTACCAAAATACAGATCAACAAGTCAAACGCAGCGTTTTTGCAGGCTAACTGAATTCTTAGAAATATAATTCGATTCGCTGGCGGTTTACGATAATATAATGCAAATCAAGCCAAGTTAACTTAATAATAAGGTACATACATCGCTTATCAACTAAAATAGATAATCACAATCGATTCTAAAAGCTAATACGAATATATAGCTAATCTATACTTAAAATATAGGTAATTTTACATTGAGAAAAGAGGCAATTTCAAGCGACTTATTAAATTCAGAATTAATAAACCGATAAGTGCAAAATACAGCATGGGTTTTTCCCTAAATGCGGCATATAAATGAAATTTTAAAATTGGCAAAATCGAACTGTTACAATTTTAACATTTAAATCTGCACGTAAATACCGGTATATTTTATTCGAATAGTGGGTTCTTTTGAGAGGAAATGATTCAATATGTTCTTTAATTTTATTAATCAAGTTAGCCTGAATTGTACGAGGTCTGTTATGATGCAGGCCTCGTAAATATCTTGGCGATTGTCCTGAGAGAAGCAGGGTGTTTAAACGCTGAATTCTAAAATGTGATACAGGATACAAGCTCATGAACGCTTGTTTGCATACTGGTACTCGATTGTTATGATGTATTACGAAACTAAAATTTGTACCTCTTTGCTTAGCACTTTCAGCAAGCCTATTTCTACGTCTTTCGATAGGTTTTATTTCCATAAGTCCTTGCAGGAACGTATCTTGTACATTTTTGGATTTATCCGTATATAACTTTGACAATATTTCGACTTTATCTTGGTCACCTAGACTTTTTTTTTTATGGCACACACACTAAAGGCAGATCCTATGGCGCTCAACGAGCGGTGTGTGTGCGAAGATGTTGATTGACACGGCTCTTGAATAGTTGTAGGTTGTAATTAGTGGGAAACAGATGTCCTGGGAGTGAATTCCACAGTGATGCAGTGCGCCAGACAAAGGAGTTCTTGTAAACCGATGTTCTAGGTGTTTCCAGTTGTACGACGAACTGGTGCGCTCTTGCCGTCTGTCGTGACTGTCTGACAGGAGTTGCCAGGGGCGGGATGAGGTGGGCCAAATTCTGGGAACATCTGCCGTGAAAGTATCTGTAAAACAGAGACATATCGTCAACATGTCTGCGGTGTTCAAGACTATCCAGATTCCGGGTCGCCGATGAGAGGCGCACAGCTCTCTTCTGAATTGAATCCAGCAGCTTTAGGGTGTGCTTTGGTGCGGCACCCCAGATATGTGAGCAATATTCTAACCACGGTCTTATTTGCGCTTTGTAGAGCAAGAGCAGCTGCTGCGGTGTATAGAGTTTTTTGTTGCGAAATAGCGCACCAAGCTTCTGGGAGGCTGACTTTGCGATGTTAGCAACGTGGTCATGCCAGGACATATTGCTGTTGACCGAGACACCCAGCAGTCCGATTGACGAGGATGAAGGAATGGTCGATCCTGCCATAATGATGTCAGGGCTAGCTGTATTGGCCCTCTTGGTAAAGGTGGCTGCTTGGGTCTTTGCTGCATTGAACTAGACCAAATTACGATCACCCCAAGTTTGAACTTTCTCCAGGTCTTGATTAATTGCTGCAATCTGCTCCTGTCTGCGGTGATGAGTCTCAGTCGCTGGTAAGGGTTTTTCTGATCTAAAGTGTGAGACAAGGGTACTGTCATCTGCGAAACTGTAAACAGGGTTATTAGTTTCGGTCAGCAGGTCATTAATATAGATGAGAAACAGAGTTGGTGAAAGTATTGCGCCTTGAGGCACGCCCGCGTTGATGGTGAATGTGTCCGAGATGTGTCCATCAACTGCAACGTGCAGAGATCGGTTCTTTAGGAAACTGGCAAGCCAGCGGCAGAGAGAGGCTGGCAGTCCGCCATGCCAAACTCTGTCGAATGCCTTTGAAATATCCAACGCAATCGCTCGAGACTCTCCGTAGTTCTCAATTGCTGTGCTCCATATATGAGTGACATAGGCCAATATATCTCCTGTCGATCTCTCTTTGCGAAAGCCGTATTGATTATCGCTGATTATTCTGTTGTTCTCGAGGTACTGGAATAGTTGCTGATTGAGTACACGTTCCATGACCTTGGAGATTATTGGAAGCAAGGCAATTGGGCGATAGTTTGAGGGCGTGGTTTTCTTGCCTTTTTTGGAACAGGTTGCACTCAAGCGACTTTCCAAGAGGATGGGTAAACCCCTTTTCCGTAAGACAGAGAGAAAAGCCTGGAAAAAACGGGTGTTAGTTCGTTTGGGCAGTTCTTTAGCACGATGGCAGGTATTCCGTCCGGTCCTGATGCCTTTTGCGTATCTAGTTCTTTAAGGATTTTGCGAATATCACGGTGAGAAAACTTGACTTCTGCCATGGTAGTGTCGTAGTGTTGGTGGGGAGAGTCTTGCCTTGGGGGACGTCTAAGGTAGAGTGCGATGAAAACATTTTGGCGAGCATGTTTGCTTTTTCCTTGGCTGTAGTCGCCGTGATGCCACGTTCGTCCGTCAAAGGTGAGAGAGACGTTTTTGTAAAGTTGTTACTTACTGCCTTTGCTACCGACCAGAAATTCCTGGAACCACTGGGGCATTGCAAAAGATTATTCCTGATCCTTTGATTGTGTTTGTCCTTAGTTTCGTCGATCACACGCAAGGGCTTTCCTTTTGATGGTAACTTGATGGAATTTGGGATGTATGCTTCCATTCCTGAGAAGATTACTTGCGTGATCTCTTCGCAGCAGACTGACGGGTCATCAGTGCCAAAGCAGACGTCGAGCCAAGGAAAATTTAGGTAGAACTCCCTTAGATCGTCCCAGTTTGCAGAATTGTAATGCCAGATTTTCCGAGGCAATGATGGATCCTTCTGTAGAAATGGCAATTCACAAACCGTTGTAATAAGTTTGTGGTCGGAAGTACCTAATGGCGGACCAACTGTAACCTTGTACTGATCAGGATTGGTGGTCAGAAAAAGATCCAGGAGGGCGGCGAATTCGCCCCTCTCTGAGATTCGAGTTGGTTCGTCCACAAGTTGAGTAAGCCCGCAGCTGATGGCAAATGCTTCAGCTTCTCTACCTTCGTTGTCGGTCTTGTTCTGATGTTTGAGCCAGTTGATGTTGTGGGCATTGAAGTCTCCCAGAACGATTATTTCTGAACTGGGGTGATTGACCTATAGTCAAAAGTGGTAGATAGTGTTGAAAAAAAGCTTTGGTAGGCTCTATCGCTGGAGGGCGATAGAGACAACATATAAACTTGGTTAATCCCTTGGCGGTGAACTTGAGCCACATGACGTCAAGGTTGTTCGGTTCGAGTGTTTCCTCGCGGTGACATGAAAGGTCGCTTCGGACAAAAAGGCATATTCCGAACTTATATCTAAATCGAGTATGTAAGTCGTAACCAGGATAGGGGTAGTTCACTGTTGTTGTTGTAGAACATACTTGTGTTTCTGTAAGGGCTAGTATGTGTGGTCTATTTGCTTGTAGATGTTGGTGTACCGAATTTATGTTTGTATTTAGGCCTCTTATGTTGCAGAAATCTATTCTAAATTGGTTTGGTATCTTCGCTGTCTGTGACTATCCATGCATTTCCGTTTACACCTCAAATGTATTGTTTAATATTAAAATGCTTTAAAAACATATTTTGGAGGGACGCTTACGTGCACGGAGGTCCAACTTTTTTTCCTGGAACCGTTACGCCTTTCATTGTGACATATTCACGTTCTTCTTGTCTCGCTATTTTTCGTTTATTTACTTTCCAGTCACTTAAGTTTCTTGTTCTTTTCCTACTACTGTTAGTAGTAGCTTCGTCAGTCGAACTAGCACTACTATTGTCAGATTTTTAAATTTACAAATCTACACCGTTTAATTAACATAATTTTACAAAACTAGCAATAGAAACTAACCTTAATGCAGGTATACAACGTAAACAATGCGACGTCTGCATCTGACAAAAAATAAATTGACCGGACCCGCGCCATGCCGGTCGTTGGGATTAAAAACAGTACAAGTCGCGGACTTGTACTGTTTTTCTGCTCATCGCTGTCACGGCTTTGCTTTCACATCGCAGCACGTCATGTATAGCATATGGTTTTTAGACTCATTCGATGCGGGAGGGAATTTTAAAATGATTGGCTATCCCAACTCAAAACGCCAAATTTTGGACGTATACTGTTTTAATCTCACCGATTCAATTAAAGTTTCGTGTAAACGCAAATGCGCATTATCCCGCAGTGCTACCAACGAAAAAAGAGTTAATAACGACAGCTGACTGATCGATTTTTAACTATTTTGAGGTTATTTTTTGTGTTTTTTTTACCGGGAACTTTTGCTGCCGGTCCTCTTTCTTATATGTTCCTTATTTAAAATCGAAAAAAAATGGGTTAACTGGACTGAATTGGAAACCTATTTTTTAATTACGATTATGCGTGATCGAAATATTTTAAATATGTTGGATGGAAAACGTTATAGAAATTCAGACATCTTTCAAATCATAGAAGAGGAGCTAAAAAAAGGAAGCTTTTTAAAATCTGCCCTTCAAATAAGAACCAAATGGAAATCCCTAAAACTGCAATACTATAAAGCAAAAAGAGTTAATTCCATAAGTGGAAATAATCGTGTGGAATGCCCTTTTTGGGAAGAACTAGATGATCTATTGGGGCATAGGCCGACATGTAACGTTTTGGCACCTGAAAGTTGTAAGTACATATAAGTATTTTGATAAAAATAAGTCTTTTTCAAAAACCTGGAATCCTAGTTTATCCACTATGCTTTCTTTAGGCCTTTGAGTGTGCATTAAATATGTTAAGTACTTGGGGTATAAAATAGCTTATGTCAGAGTTAGTTTTGCTTAACTTCAACACTTATTATATAATATATAATGTAAGAATTTGAAAGAATTTATTTAATTTCAAAATTAATTTACATAATATACATATTTTATAGCTGATGTTGATACAAGATTGGGAGATGAGGTAGAGATTGATGCATCTGATCGAGAAAATTCAATGACTGAGGAATCTACTGCAGGATCAAGTACACCAAGAATTACAATGACCAACACACAGACAAATACATTCAATATTCCTCCAAATTTTAGTAAAAAGAGAAAAGGTGGGTAATATTAATTTAAGCTTAAGAAATTTTATACTAAAGAAATTAGTGCATTTTCTGGTTTTGGAGAGTCTTAGCGATCCGCTGAATTAAGGTGATATTTAAGCCTATATTTATTAAGCAAGACCATATCGATCATGCAAGGCATATCTGTTTGACTAATACGAGTTAGAAGTATCTAAACAGGTTGGATTAAGCTGTATATGCTCCAATCAAAGCCTAAACCCATGCGTTGTGCACCTCTTTTATGTGTGTACGTATATTTTTGTCCTGGACAGATGTCAATAAAATATTTAATTTATTAATAATTTCATTTCAGTGGAAAAGAAACCTGGAAAAGCTGGGTACAATGAAGCTCTGAAAACATTCTCGAAGGACTTAAAAGAGTCACAGAAGGAAGTAGCAAATTATTTTTTGGAAAAACAAGCAGAAATTATTAAAAAAAAATTTGAAGAGCAAAGAGAATGGGAAAAAAAAGTCTTGGAAGAGGATAGACAGGCTACGGGAAGAATGATGACCAATTTAATGAATTCTTTTTTTCATAACTTGAGAAATTCTCCATTTCCACAACCCCATCAGTTCCCTTTTTTCACCTCAGCCCAAACACCTATTCACCAAAGTTCTGTACCTCTGCCCTATCCTTCTCCTCTATCCCCCATTGATATAGGTTTGCCCCAATTTTCTCCAGCATTAAATCATTCGGCACCAGTACCAGATGTACGCAATCCTGATTATGATGAACTCAATAGAAACAATAAAACGTCTGTTTAAAAGTAGTTTAATGTTACAAAGATTAAAAAATATACTGTATTATGTAGTTTTCTTTATACTGCTACCTTAAATCATTACAAATGTCTGTGAATCGATTGACTTAATACATAATTTTTTGACATATATTGATATAAATGGTCCCTAATAGCTCTTAAATCTTCAAGACGTGTATTCGGAATTGAAAGCGTACTGGGTTGGGAAAACATAATCTCTGCTTCTTCCACTGCTTCCATCCATTGTGCCACAAAGATATCCTTATTCCTCTCAACGATATTATGGAGCACACAACAAGCAGAAACTAAGTTAGGAACAAATGTATGCTTAATATCGACCCTTTTCAGAAGGCACCTCCATCTAGCCTTTAGTCGACCAATTGAGTTTTCTGCCATAATCCTAGCCGAACTCAAATAGCAGTTGAAGGATTCTTCTTCAGCATCCAAAACACCTGTGTAGGGTTTTATCAGCCATGGTAATAGTGGATATGCAGGACCTCCAACAAGCATTAAGGGAACTAATTTTCCATCAATGTCTTTGTAATTTGATGGAAGCAATATCTCAGCTCTCCTAAATAATTCTGAATCTCTAAATACCACTGCATCATGACTAGATCCAGGAAACTTAATACTAATGTCTTGAAATCTGCAAAAAATTTCCGTTATTAATAATGCGATTTTCTTAAAATTTGGGTGATAAAAAATGATAATTATATATTGGAAAAATGCAATTACCACCCCAAAAAACTTGTAATCGAATTCCATCCTCAAAAATTCTTTAAACTTAATTTTCAAAATTTAAAAATCTGTCCCCCGCGGACCTTAGTATTTGACCAAATTTTGAAAATTCTGCTAACCATAGTTTTTACTATTGCTTACCAATAAAAATCATCCACTACACACTGAAGAACCATGGAGGGCCACCCTTTTCGGTTTACAAAATCTCTGTATCCATCCTTAGGAGGTAATATTGGTATATGAGTACCTACAAATTTTTAAATACGTTTAATAATGAAGCATACTTAAAAATACTTGGCACGATCAGGCACTTATGAGATATTATATGATCTAGTTTAAATTTAAATAAAGCTTGAAACCTGTTCTTATAATATGGAATTTAATCATAATATACATTTTGTAATTACCATATATTGCCCCCTAAATCTGAGCCATTCCTGGTTTTGTTTCAATTCTGTTAGCAATTTCTTCAGCCTCCAAAGTGTTTGGAATTTGGATACACTGGGGCGTTAGGATTTTGTTAACAGCATTGACAAATTGATATAAACATCTATGGACAGTACTTTTATGAACACCAACAACGCGATATTCACAACAGCTACCCCTTTTATAAACAGCTGTTGCACTGAAACTGGTTCTCTTATTATCACATTTGGATTAGGTTTTAGTTCATCATAAAGCTTGTCACAAATCATATTAAAAGTGGATCTTTTAACTCTACACATTTCGAAGAATTCTTGTTCGCGTTTCTCTTCACACTTCTTACTAACTATAACAAACAACGATCTTGAGAACTGCTTGTAAGTGGTCAAAATACACTTTGACTTCCAAAACTTCTTCCAACTTTCGCGATAACATTTAATAAAAACAGAGCAATTCTAAAAGGGCAGAGAGAACTTCAATAGAGTAATTTAGGGCTTCAGAGATGCAGCTTTAGAGCGTAATATCAGAGCAGAGCAACAAAAGGCTCAAAGGCCATTTTGTTATTATCGCATTATTAAAAAAAGGGCAGAGCAACTACAGGCTCGAAAGCCCGTAGACCTTACGTGACTTCCACTAACTTCAAACTACCTTAATATTTTTGTACTTTTTCTCTTCCCACGCACTTCCTTCGAATGCATAAAGAACCATTAATACATCAACACATTATAGAGATTAGAAAATGCAACAGAAACAGCCTGAAATTCGAGGACGGTCAAAATGACCTGTCAGGCTTCAGATAAACGTTAATAAATAAGATTTTTTATAGCTTTCATAATACTCGAGAATGTTTTTAAGGGCAAAATAATTTTCAAGATAATTAATAAATAAAATTGGTGTGACTTTTCACAACGATCTGCTCGCGTTGAAACATTAGCTTCAAAAAATAAAAAAGCAACAAGAGAATAACAAAATAATAAAAGTTAAAAATATAAACAATATAAATAAAAAGAATAAATATACATATTTAGAAATTAAAACTATCTGCTTCCTCAATAGGAAGAGGGCAAAGCTTTGTCATGGTTCTAGTAAAGAATCCATCTTGTGTTCTTATCTTCACCACTCTTACTCTTCTATCAGCACCAGGCATCACCTCAATGATTCTAGCCAATGGACATTTTAGGGGCGGTGTATTGTCTCCCTTTAATAAGACAAGGTCATTTGGTTTAAGGTTTGAAGAGGGGGTAAACCATTTTGGGCGATTTTGTAACCTGTTTATATAATCAGTTGACCAGCGCTTCCAAAAGGATTGCTGTATCTGAGTACACCTCTGAAAAAAATTAAGTCGATTTTCAGAAATATCTGTCAAATCTCGTTCGGGATCAGCTTGTGAGAATAAGAAAATAACCGGGAGTCAGACATTGCCAAGTCTGATGGGTCACTTGAGAGTGGACAAAGGGGGCGGGAATTAAGAATAGCCTCTATTTAAGTAAGAATGGTATTCAATTCCTCGGAAGTGAAATGAGCATTACCAACAAGACGGTACAAGTGGTATTTAGCGCTTTTTACTGCGGATTCCCACATACCTCTCCAATGGGGACTACGGGGTGGGATAAATTTCCATTCCGTTTGCTTAGTAGCTAAAAAATCGGATATAATATTGGAATGTCTCGTAAAAAAGTCATAAAGTTCTTTAATATAATTCTTAGATCCTAAAAAGTTGGTAGCATTATCGTTAAAAATTATATTGGTGTTACCACGTCGTGAGATAAATCGTTTAAGTGTCATTAAAAAAGAATCAGTTGATAAACTAGAAACTAACTCTATATGTACAACTTTCCTGTGCTCATGCACACGAAAATTGCTAAGTAGCATTTGATAATTGGTGCTTTTCGTAGCCTAGAGGATTTTATTAAGGGTCCGCCAAAATCTACACCTACTTTTTCAAATGGTCGTGAAATCCTAACTCTATCTTTTGGCAAGTTTGCCATAACTTGTTGACTAGACTGAGAATGCAACCGATAACACATTACACAATGCCTTATAATACGTTTTGTTTCGCTTAATCCGTTAAGTGGCCAAAAAATCATTCTGAACTTGGACAACACGTTTTGAGGCCCAGCATATCCTGAGCGAATATCTTCTTGTTTAAGTAAAAGAGACACATGTGATTGTTTGAGGGCAAAAGAATAGGGTGTCTTTGTCGATAAGGAATATCAGCGTGTTCCAATCGTCCGACACAGACAAATCCGAGATGATCAATAAATAGGTTTAGCGAAAATAAATTTTTATTAGACAGCGGCTTATTTTGTTTAAGCTCCGAAACTTCATTTGAAAAACAGTCTGATTGCAAGTTAATAAGTATAACATCAAGAGCGTTTTGTTGTTCTCTCACATTTAAAGCTCCGTTTAGTTTTTGTAAATTCGGTTTTAAATTATTTATAAACCGCATCATGTACGCCACTGTTCGTTGTCAACTAGAAAATTTAGAGAATTTCAATCCTATACCAGACTAAAATTTGTTTTTGTTTTCGTTTGCACTAAGTTCAGTTTTCGCTCTTCAGAGGGATTTGTTTCTTCAGTTTTTAACAATAACGAAACAATTTCGTTCCTTAGGGCCACATGACTTGCATGCATTAAAGAGCGATTTGGGTCTGCGGCATACTGCCCGCGATAATCCAACCTAAATGTGTATTTTGCAGGAAGCGTAAACTTAAAACTTACTTCTGCTAACAAATCGTAGTAAACGTCAGCTCCAATAAGAATGTCGATTTCAGAGGGAATAAAATAGCTTTGGTCTGCTAATTGTAAGTGCGCAGGGATTTTTAAAGTTCTAGTATCAATAGGGGTTTGGGGAAGATTACATGTTATTTTTTCTAAAATGGCGCATGAGACTAAAAATCTTTTATCTAAATTTACATTTGAGTACATAAAAACGTCAACCATTTTGTTGGACATCGAAGAATTTTGCGATATACCTGAAATGTGTAACAAGTGATCATAAGGAGTATATTGGAGTTTTGTTACAAGTCTTTTGGTAATAAATGAGTTTTGACTGCCAGTGTCTAAAAGCAGTTTAGCTTGTACAGGGGTTTTATTTAGAGAATATAGAGTAACGGTAGCTGTCGCTAATAAAATACGAGCATTTTTATTTGAGACAGCAGATAACGATGAGTTTTCGGGTAATTGCCAATGAGTACTGTCCTGTCGTTCTCTTAAAAATTGTTGATTGTTCAAAAACCTTCTTGAGTCCTGATTAAAGGGTAGGGAACGATCATTTGTCTGCGACGGTGGCTGTCTATCCTGAAAGGGGAAAGGGTTTGCAAGATTTTGCGAAAAATATCTGCCTGAGTTATTTCCAGGAGTGATAGGTTTAAAGGAATTGATTTGTAAAAGAGTGGTGTTTTCTCGAACAAATAGAGCATCCTTGAGAGGGGCAAGAGTCTTCTGCATGCTTTGTTCCCAAACAATTCATGCATATTTGTTTACGACGAATAAATTTAGTTTTTCTGCGTGTTGCAAATTTTTAAACTGCTGGCATGAATAAATTCTGTGTCCATCACCAGAGCAATATACACAATGTGTATTAGGTAAATGAAAATTACGAGGTAACGGGGGATTAGGATTATTTACAGGGGGTGTTGCAAAAGTATTGCTGGCAACATGAGAAAATCTGTTGTAATGTGGCTTCAAAGACGAATCTACTTCTTTGAGTGGGTTTGTCAGAGGCTGACAGATTTTCCAAAATATTACAATCTTTGCTCTAAAAATTCAAAAAATTCAGTGACTGATGTCAATTTTTTCAGATTCCTTTCTGACTCAAACGCCTTACGCGTGCCAAAATCTAATTTACGTTTTAAGCTATTTAAGAGCAATAAGTCCCAGTATTCAACAGGACACTTAAGATTTTTAAGAGATTCCAAACTTCTTTTACAACTTGTAAGAAAATCCCTAAGAGAGCTTGCGTTACATTTATTTATGTTTGGTAAATCCACTAGGGCATTTATAAGCGAATTTATAATAACAAATTGATTTTAATATCGCTCAATAAGAATATCCAAGGCTGTTTGGAAATTGTCATGTGTCAGCGTTAGGGCCTCGATTAGTTTGAGTGGTTCCCCTTTAAGAAATGACTTCAGATAAATAAATTTTTGGATATTAGTTAACGAATATCATTGAATATTAATGTTGAAAACAATTGATAAAAAGATTCCCATTCAGAGATGTTTCCGCAAAATAAGGGAATACTAATTTCGGGTAGCTTAACATTGTGCGAAATCTGAGGTGCTGCCGTTTGCTGATTAATAATAATTGGCTGAGATTGTGCAGATGGAGTTCTTAAAGTAGATAAGAAATCAATACAGTTTTTAATAACTGTTAGAGCTTGAACATATTTGTCCTCAATTTCATCCCTATTTTCAGTATCAGTCCCATCCTCATCCAATATCTCTATTTGGTCTTGGATTTTGGAGTACTGATTAACAGTTTCATTTAAATGCACTTCCCTAGCTTTAAATGCGTTAACTTCATTTATAGTGTCTTTGTTTTTTGTTATCCACGTTAAAATTCGTATTAGAGAAGATTTGGCACATTTACGAGCAGTTTTTAACTCATCCATCTTATTATAACTTAAAAAATATACAAGTTTATAGAGAAACAGGGGTAAACAATTTAAATATTGTAAATAAATTGGGCATAAAAACAATCAGGGTTAACATTTAAAACAACAAAAAACAATGTGCATTTTTAGCCCCCAACCCACACCACCCTAGCAAAACATCCCTTATGTACTAAAATCCACCTATCCCCACTTCCTAGCACCACGCTCCTAGATACCCTCTAATGACAATACATAAAGGTATCAGGAGCACAGAAAACACACCGTCACCGCACGAAAATCATTATCGTACGCATAATCCCCCACCGCTGAGTGTGCGGCGAGCGGGGCAACCTGCTTCTTTGCTTGCTTCTTCTTAGGCAGCTTACTGCTTAGGCTCAGTCATTCAATGCACTGGAATGTTGTTTGCTGCTCCTTGCTCCCTGCATGAAAATTACGGCATGGCGACGTCAGCCTACCATTGATTCCATTACTCTTCCCTCCCTCACCAGAGGCTTTTGCGTCAGCAAACCCTTCTGATGTATATACTAGCGTGAATGTGATGTAAATATGAATGCAAGTCGAATGGTTCTATTTAAAACAAGAATAGATTAGAATAAATTGTATCCAAACAGAAATCTGCATACGCAGACCCCCCAATGTATATATAAAGGTATGGATGAGATGTACATAAGAATATCAGGAATATATACAATATACATGTATAAATGAGTAAGTTATATACTCAAGAAACGTGCGAGCTTAACATGAATATAATTTTTTAAATATACGACATAAAATAACAAATAAATTCAGGGCAACCATAGAGCCAACTATTTATAGAGAAATAAGCGATAAAAGTAATAGTTTTAGTTTGTAAAAGTTGTAGAGCCTCCAATAGAGCTAAATAAAAATAAATTTAATTAATTAAAATAGTTAATAACTAAAATAGTCTAGATCTAATCTATTTTTATTATTTAGAGTTTAATTAAATTTTATTGAGAGTTACTTTCTTTTAAAAAACCTTATACGTTTAAATGACAGAGTTGTGTCCAAGAATTAAATTGAAGTCACTGGTGATACCGAAATAAAAAGTCACTAACCTTTTTGTCTTCATTTAAATACCTCACTTTTCCTGGGTTACTTCACAAAGAGTTCGATGTAACACACGCGTCAACAGCGATGTTACTTTTCCTGGGGTGCTGGTTACAGTTTTTCTTTGAGGGTGTATCCGGCTCTCGAAGGACCAAATGATGGGGAGTGGATGTTGCTTCTCACTCCAACACAAAGGGGGACATAACACTTGAGTTATGTCGTAGAACCGCGTAACTGGTTCTGGTTAAATGTTCGAAGGACCACAGCCATAGGCTGAATTTATTGTCTCAGGGAAAGTTACATTAACCCACATTAAACACAAAATTCCAAATTTGATTAATTTTAATAGTAATTAATAAAAACGGAACGTCTATGTACAAAAGAAAATGTGAGTATTGGTGTGAGCTAGTCGAATGTTTGTACTTAAACCTACTCTTCGTCCGACACACTTAGTGTCAAATATCCACACCAATGCGTTAAAACTAAATTAAAAACAACCTTAAATTAATCACTAATCAGTCTGATCACTACGCGTTTCTCTTCACACTTCTTACTAACTATAACAAACAACGATCTT
>MU184694.1:0-20999 GCA_016904865.1 Pissodes strobi | reverse complement strand
TAATTACTCAATACTAAATAATGATCCAACAGAACGTATTGAGAGACAGATATACAATATGTTAAAAAAAAACAAAAACCAATTCAATGACATAGAGAGATTCAAACTGACACCACACAATAGTAAAACACCTCATTTTTATGGAGTACCAAAAATACATAAACTAAATATTCCTCTACGTCCAATAGTCAGCTGTATAAATTCGCCAACACACCCGATTGCTAAATATCTACTCAACATTCTTAATCCACTTGCTAACAATACTAACTCATATATAAGAAATTCACAACATTTTTTAGAGAAACTTTCACAAATTAATTTAAATCCTAACGATACTCTGGTAAGTTTTGACGTTGTTAGTCTATTTACCAACGTACCTGTTGATAAAACTTTAAATATTGTAAGAAATAAATTAACTAATGATATTAACCTTGGTGAACGTACAAAACTTAATATTGACACAATACTCGAATTACTTACTTTTTGCGTAAAAACTACTTATTTTCAATACAATACCCGTTACTATCAACAAAACAATGGTATGGCTATGGGTTCGCCTTTATCACCTTTATTAAGTAATATTTTTATGGAAAATTTTGAATTAAATTTTATTGAAAATTATCAATATAAACCTTTAATTTGGTGGCGTTATATAGATGACATTTTTTCAATTTATCCATATAACGAACATTTTCTTAACGATTTTCTAAATCATATTAACACCATAGAACCCACAATCAAATTCACTATAGAAAAAGAAATTAATGAACAACTTTCATTTCTTGACATTCTTATTAAAAAAGACTTGAATAGTTTCGAAACAAAAATATACAGAAAACCAACACATACAAACAGATATTTACATTTTAATTCAAATCACCCAATAATGGTAAAAAAGGGGGTCGTAAAAAGTCTATATGATCGAATGAAAATAATTTGTAATAATCAAAATTTCAACACAGAAAAAGAATTTTTGAGCAATGTTTTGATTAATAATAACTATCCTATTGATTTCATTCAAAAATGCTTTATAGAATTTGAACAACCAAATATCAGACAAAATCAAAATAGACCTATTGCGAACCTCTTTATTCCTTATATTCCTGGTTTATCAGACAAAATAAAACGAATAGGTAATAAATTTAACATTCGTACAATTTTTAAAACAGAAAACACCCTTAGATCTAAACTAACAAAAACAAAACCACTTAATGAAAATGAAACTACTAAAAATGTCATCTATAAAATACCATGTGAATGTAATAAATTTTATATAGGTGAGACCTGTAGACCATTATCAAAACGTATAAAAGAACACCAAACTTATATTAGAAATGCACAATTCCACAAATCACATATTTGTCAACATGCATTTGATAACAATTACAGAATACAATGGAACGCTTCTAGTATTTTGGCAAAGGAGCCTTCTTCTAAAAAACGTAAAATTAAAGAAAGTGCTTTAATTTTATTAAATAAAGATAAATGTGTTGCTTCAACTTCTGTAAGTTTCAATAGTACATGGTTACCTTTGCTAAAAACTGAAGTTGATAAGGGACACTTAAAAATTAACTAATCCTTTCAACAAAAATCATTAAATTCTTCCAAAGCGAATAACACCAAATTATATATATATAAAACTTCATAAACAAATTAATTTACCAAATAACACCTTATTATCAAACTAAATACCAGTTACCCAGTAATTAAATATGGCATTATAATTGTCATCTTGTCAAAGTCAGTTTAAAGCCTGACAATCTGCAAGAGCTTTTTACTGTTTTATTGTATTTGCTAACCATTTTCATTTTTAGTTTTTTGCTTTTCTTGAAAACGGTGTCCGAATAGACACCGAATCGACGAAACTAGGTACAAATTTCATTAGGGTCACTAAACTTACACTTGTGCAGTTTACATCCTTGAGCCGGGCCCGAAGTGGCTCTATAACAATCCAAACAAAATTTCAATCATTTGTGGAGCAAAAGGCAATCAATTCCAGGGTAAGAATGAATCCTCCACAACAATATAGAACATATTTATATGACTATTATTGGGAAATTTCGTTAGTTAGATATTTTAAGTTGCAAAATGATGAGTAACGGTTAGACGTTATTCTGCATTTTTTTTATCACACCAGAATCACTCAAAATAATGTGCCGCCGTTATTTTGAGCTATTAGTGGTAAAACCAAGAAATGTAGTTGCATAATTTTAGTAGATTGAAGCGAAAAAATAGTAACGTCAAGTCATCGGTCTATAGTACAAAATATGTATATTCAAAATTAACCTGTTTGAAAGAACAATATCATTAGACCTAAAATTAAAGAACGGAGGATTAATTTCAATATATTATAACATTTCCACCCTTCTCTTTTATTTTTTATTTTTTTTTTATTTTTATTTCGATTTTAATTGAAATTATTTGAATAAATCGAAGTAAAAATTAAACGTTCCTTGAGTTACCCTGTCGCTGCTCAGATACGTCTTATTGCGGTGGCACTAGGGGTGTGAGTTCGAATTCTGAAAATTCAATTAAGTATGGGCGCCAGATCTAAAGTAGACCGAAAGATAAGAAAAGATAAGCTAAATTGTCAGATTCATTATCCATAATAAGACACCAATGTAAGGAAAGTAAACGCAAGAAATAAATGTAGAACTACCCTGATGATTAAAAACTGTATTAGCTCATGATTTCAGAGGTAGTGAGACTATCCCTCTAAATTCTTCTTATGAAGGTTGTTAATGACCACCTTGTTGATTTGGTGATCCTGATGGTGGCGGAAGAACTGCCATAGTAGAATCTGTTACATGCATGATTCAGCGAGCAATCTATCGTTCATCTTTGTAAGGTCTGAGACAGATGTTTCTAAAGATGCTATGCGTCTCAGTCATAGAGCTTATAAGATGATTGATGCTGTTGGAACATTCTGAGAGTGGGATATCAGTTGTTGGTTTCTCATCTTCTGCCCCATCACCATCTCCTGACGTACCTGGAGTTTTTCGTTTTTTCGAGTTGCAGTGGCTGCATTTAAACCATTCCAATCGCTCATAATAATTACCAGGACGCCATACTGCATTGCATTTGGTACATGTAATGAAACTAATTTTAGTTAACCTAGTTACTAAAACCAGTGTATATTAAAAGATGGATCTGAAGGATAATAAGTTTGATAAGATATATTATTGGTTAGGCAAATATATTGTTGGTTAAGAAGATATACTTTCCCTCAAAAGTTTTAATAATCTTTTACTCTACTGAGTATCTTTTCAAAATTACATCCTAATTCCAACCACCAATTACGCTTGGCATAGGTAAGATAGAATAAGCAATACTTAACAAGATTGATCCTAGATTACAATATAATGAGATCGTAGTATATGAAATTTTCTTTACGACCCTAATTAAAATTAATGGTTCTGATAAGCGAATAGCCCATAAGTTTCGATCAACCCATTAATAAGTCAAAAATATTTCATTACATAATCCCAAAGTAATTATAAGCAACAGTTTTACCAATCAATAATCTGTATAGGTAATATAAAATAAGCAATACTTATCAAGAACCTTGATTACCTATAATATTTAGAAAATCTGTCAAAATCAGGAAATATTTTTAAATCTATCAGACGTCTCTGAGAGAAATTCAATTTATATTAAATTCAAAGCTTACCTTTGAAAAATTTAAATATAGCCAACCAATATCACTACTTGTTATGTAGTACTTAGAGTAAGGATAATTAATGAATAACAAATTACCAAAAATTACAAATTGAAATGTTCAAAGATTAACACCGAATATCTACAGAATATTTAATCACTATAATACAGAGTACTCATTAAAAATAATTATTTTGATTGATCAGATCAAAGTCCAAGTTACGAGGCTTAAAGTTAAAGATATATAATCTCGTTTTGAGATTACGATAAGATAGCTGTACAATAAGGTAAATGTACACGATAAATCAAAGATAAGATAAAGGTAAGATAAATCTATGAGATATGGTAAAGATACTTAAAATTAAATTTTGAAATGTTGGTGCAAGCATTTCTAAAAGGTAAAAAGGATCACTTATCTTCTTCCAGACGAGAATGCTCGGGGCTCCAAAACGCTTCTTCAGCAGAGTGGCTTCATAACCATGGAGTCATCCCGATCATGTAATCTCCACTTTCCAACCAATAATTATATTGCTACCCACCAGGCTACGATTGGAATGGAACGGCGTCCGTGAATCTCCTGATCCTCTCCTATAGTCTCCTCATTTGAATTGAAATTTAGTCCTATCACTCGAACCAGTTCAAATTCAGGAATTCATTAACGTTGGAGTTACAACTATAGTAAATTAAGTGGCCAGAGTTAAGAATAAATTTCAAGTAGAATTAAGAGCCTGAAATAAAAAAAACGAACATAAGACGTCTCAAAATGGCGTCCTCAGGCTGTTAAAAAAACTCGCCATCACTCAAATAATTACCTGTTGGTCGGCTCATCCTTCAGTGTCGGCTAATCCATACTAAAATGCCATTGGAGTCAAAAATTATTATAATCCAGCCTAGCTGCTATCAATTTCCAGGGAAATTAAAAAACATTTTGACACCTCCGTCACCGCCTTTACACCTTTTAGGCCTGAAGGTCTATCGAAAAAGGACTCGTGCTTCAGCAACCATCGGTTTTATTCACCCAGACTCATAAAAACTCATTTCCGCAGGATGACACGAGATCAACCTACCTTTTCCGAGTCGATACGAGGTTAATTCAAATACCACCAACTAAGTAACCATGAATTCCTTCCTAATTAGAAAATTCCGCGAAAAACTCGATCAAATCTCCTTTACAAAACATTCTGAATTATGTAACTGTCAAAACAAAGCACCTAGTTATGTCACAAACTAAAGAAAGGCTGTAAAATGAATAGATGCACATTAAATTCAAGATATCGGCAACCATATATACTTTTCCTTATTAAATCCTTGCTTGAATGGCTCCAGTCCAGTAGCGTAGACAAATCAATTACAGTAAAAATAATTCCAATGGTGTGCTAGATTATATTGAAGTTTGCGAATGTAAGAAAATAAATTAATTGTTTTTGGATATTTAACCGAGAATTGTTACAGAAAATTCAAAATTACTGACATTGGAACGAATATATCCAAATGATTGTTACAATATTATGTAATACTTTCATTATTTTCTTTTTAAAGTTAATCTTACGTTTAATTTTTAACATCTTTGGAAACAAGTTACTTTTTCAAATATAATTTTTAGACCTGAGACTTTGGGACTTAATATCTTCACTTTTTTGCTGCTTTGAAGAGAGTACATAAATTATATTTTTTTTAAAGAATAGATAGTGTTAAAAAATATCTTACCAACTTCGATAATGCATGGTTGACTGTCAGTCAATTGAAAGTCCACCTCATCAGATTTCTAAAAAAAAACAATATTATTTAAAATAATATCCGTATAAAAATTAAATACAATTACTTCGTCAATAAAATGGATCCATTTTTCGCATTGTATGTTCGTTTTCATCTTTGTCCTCAAAATAACATTTTTTTATTTGAATATAAAATTAATGGAAAAATGAAATTGAGAATACAGGCTGTTACAAATTCCATTGCTCACCTTGCGGTTTAGGTAATCGTAAGAGGAGCTTCTTAAATCGGGGCAAAGTTCCGTAACGTCGGATTTTAGATCTAACTACAGAACTTTTCAGAGAAGAAAAAGTGTCAATTTAACAGATACTGTATCTCTTACGGTTACCAAGTTCATAATCCTGCAACACTCTGTGTATATGTATAGAATGGCTACGGATATATTAAGTGTTTCTTAAAGTAATACCACTTACCTCAAACCGCTTGTATATTTTTGACAAATCTTCTTTGAAATATCGATCATGCGGAAGAAGAGGGTTATATCTAAAAAAAAACTGTTTTTTTCAGGAGAGCATATTTAAAGTTTTTGTTAATTGTTATTTGCAACTCTGCCTACACGACAGAATATTTGGTTTGAATTTCATAGAGGTCTTGTACACTCACTTTAAGATTTCAAATGTCACTATTTTATGAAAATTATAGTTTAGGAGAATTTGAAAAATGTAACTGTCTTCCATATAAAACAACACAATTTATTTGTGTATTTTAATGTTACATTGCAAAAATGTATAGAAACCATTGATAGTAAAGCAAAAAAACTCACATTTATTTTAGCATAAACAGATTAATGGTATAAATCTAAAAAAATACATAAAGCTAAAACATTATAGAAAAAAAACTGAAATAATAATAATTTTAGAAGTTATACATCAAGAGTATAATACTAAAAAAACGACATAAACTAAATATTTTAAGAATAACTGAAACTTAAAATAAAAAAAACTCAAATAATTGCCAATAACATAAACAAAGTCCTTAAAGCTTGACTAAAACGTTTTAAGTTATTTCTATAATGACGAAATGAACAAAAAACAAGATCAAACAATAATTAATTTGACATAAATAACGGGAGATTACAAATTTTTGTAAAAGTCAAGGTAATAAGCTGGTATACATTTTTTTTTTTCGATCAAAGATAGTAATCCTGTTTTCTTGGCATCGGTGATACCAGGTTTTTGAATGAATGCCTTTTTGAGTTGGACATTTTTTATATCAATCTTTTTTCGAGAATTTATAATTTGTGTCTGCTCAAATGAAGTTTTATAAAAAAGAGTGCCAGACTGATCTTTGCTCATCTTGAATATTTTTATATCACCAAGCTTGACATTCTTTAAATTGATGAACAAGTCTGTTGCTAGAGCTTTAAGGTCAATAATATCTGAGTGACATAACTCATTTACTTTATACGAAAGACCCTTCTTTTTTGAATGTCTAATAATACAGGCCTATTGTTCTGGCGAGTATATGGGATTGGATTTTTTGAATTTTACAACCTCCTTTTCAATGAGAGCGTGCATACTATCTCCCTCGTTTTGTGAATGACCGGAAATAAAAAAATTATGGGTGATAGAGTTTATTTTTGGAAGAGATGAGAGTGCATGCATGTACAAAGTCATGATAAATTTATTTTTATTTTGCCCAGCGCAATTATCTGAGTAAAATATTACATCACAGATATCTTCAGCATGTTAGTCTATTCCCCGAAGAAATCGCAAAAGGCACGTACCTATTTCATTAGCTCCTCTATGCGCCTCACCTTCATGCCTTCGTGGCTTCTTACGTCATATAATGTAAAGTTCAATACATTCAACTTTGATACATAATAAAAAGATGATGCGTCTCCTGTGGGACAGGGTAGCACCGCCTGCAAATCAAAGACAATAACTTTAGTGTTATCATCGCCGTTTTTGTCACAGTCCTTTTCTTTCCTACTTAAATCCTTTTCTTTAATGTGTTTGCCATATTTTTCTTCCAAGTCCTGTTTTTGCGTAGCATTGGAATTTTTATATTCAAGACAAAGTTCACATTGGTCTTTTTTTGGTAAATGGAAAGCCAAAGTGAATTCTTCATTAAATATTTTACTGTACATCTGGTAGTTAGCATATGGTACTTCCTGATCTTTGCACAGTTGGGTGTAGTCTTTATGCAAGTCTGAAATAGTCTTACTCCCATCAATGTACTGCTTACTCGAATGGGACCGGCAGTAGTGGCTGTCTATCCGTGGTATACTGTTTATATGTTCTCTTATGTTATTTTTAATGTCTTCCCCGATTTTCTGATGATTTCCAGGTCTGCCTCTTCTGTCCTTTTCTACAACTCTACCGCTCTCACAAACTTCCAATTTTCTAAGCACTGTAGTGATCTTTTTATGGTTTATTGCCAAAGTGGCCATGAAATAGTTATTTTCCTAACAAGTGCGCAAAGTGATACTTTTCCGCACGCGACTGATGTTGACCGAACGACGCCAAGCGGAGTTCGGTCAATCAGTCGAGTGCGGAGAAGTCACTTTGCGCAAGTGTTAGGAACAATATTTTTTCTACGAGCGCGGTCCAAACAAGCACAGAATAATAATGACCCGTATTTAAATAAAAGAAAAAGTATCTGTCAGTTATACCTACTGTTGCTTTACATGACTCTTATTGTTGACCTGACATGACTTAAAAAGATATGGTTTTTGGTTTAAGATGTAATATCGCGAATTACGGAAGCTTTGAGAGAAAAGGGAATGATTAAGAGTTAAAACGGTTTTCTTATGTTGCATAAATAATTCGATCAATCACATTTTTCTTCCACGTGCCAGGATACATTCTGGTAAATCTTGGGGTCATTAGAACTATCCATTTTCTTAATGCTTTCTAGCGAAGCTGAGGATTATGTTTTTTGGGATACTTCGTTTTACACCTAGATTTGTTTAAAATCTGTCAATCTGACAATTATAAGTATTGTTGCTTGACATAATTTTTTACTACTATACCGAGGATTTCAAAATATATGGCTTTTGGTGTAAGTTACAATATCGCGAATTACGGAAACTTTTAAAGGAAAGGGTATAATTATGACTTAAAACTGTTTCTTATATTGCATAAAAAGTCCAAAAGTGTAAAGTTTCTAAAAATATATGAACATTTTCTTGTCTCTGGTGATTTTAGATAATTTTACTTTCCCGCACACTTTCCCGCATAGCGTGCGGGAAAGTACTACTTTGCGCACTGAGTAGCGTGCGCAAAGTAGCTACTTTGCGCACGCTCGTAGAAAAAAGAATTTACATACTCGAACTTCTTTTTCACCTAATAAGAAAAAGTAGGCGTTATTCGGTTTTCTTGGTTTTTCTGCGTTAGTATATTTGTATCTGGGGGTAACAGTTCTCATACAGCCTGATAAAAACTCTCTTTGTTTTTCAATATCTTGCAGCATCCAATAGTTCCTAAAAGTTTTCTCCCGTTTATCTTGTGTTATCTTTTCTGAGCATTTCAACTTGCACTTTTGGCCACATTGTGGCAAGATAGATCTTGCTTTCCGGATTGCATTAGATTTAATTATTTTTCCGTCTATAGAATTTATAACACTCTTAGAGACATACTCTTGGTCGCAATTTCTTAGAATTTTTGCCTCAGATTTTTTCCACATGTTGACATTTTTCTTCCTTTTCTTGGTTTTTTTTTCTGTACAGGACGCATTTTCTACTTTTCTTTTTTTACCTTTTGGTTGCACCTGGTTTTCTTCATTGTCAGAAGAGCTACTACTAGGGTCTGTCGATGTGTAAGTGGGATCCTTAACACTATCATCCCCGGAAAAAGGATCGTCTCTAGAGCCTTCACATGAAAGACTTCTCCTAGATGAATGTGATCCATATTCAGATGATGACGATGTAGATGAGGCAGATCCAGAAACTAATGATGAATTATCTAATGGACCTTGTATTTCATTAGACGTGCTGTCTTTAACTGGTAGTTCAAGTCTTGAGGCATCCTTTTCATGTAAAACTACAGAGAAAAACAATGAGCTCTGGATATACTAGAATCATCTATAAAGCTTACCTTTAAAATTATGGTCCAATATATTGGCTTCGTCAATTTTTTGACAGGAATTTCGTTGTACAAGACTTGCCGAGTCCAAACCAATACAATTGTTTAATTGAATAGTATTACCTAAAAGATAAGTAGTTCATTAAGAATATACGGTACCTACTAAAAATATACGTATTTTCAAAACTACAAAAAATAAGACCGAGATGAACATAGTAAAGACATCGATAAAGCTTACCTTCAAGAGTATTGTTTAATGCAATATCCTCAGCAATATCTCCACATGGGTTTTGCTGTACAAAACCAGAGTCCAAGTCAATGCAATTTAATTGAGCAATGTTAGCTGAAAGATAAAAAGTTTGTTAGGAAAATGCATTAATAAAACAAAAAGAATAAAACTGAGTTGAATACAGTAAAAATATCTGTATAGCTTACCGTTACAAGTATTGTCCAATGTACTGGGTTCAGCATTTTCTCGATATGAATTTTGATGTAGAAGACCTGAGCCCACCGTAATGTTATTTTTTGATTGAACAATGTAACCTAAAAAATAAATAGCTCGTTAAATAGATACAGTACTAAAACAATACGCCTATCTAATTAACCAACAAATTTGAAGAACTGCCATTATTTACTTACAGTTATAATATTCTTGACACACAGAGGGACCATTTGAGTTTTCTGTAAGTTGAGTCTCTAAACTCTCTACCCAATTTAGTACTCGATCATATGAGTTCTCCCTCTGAACAATTTCTAAGAGAGGAAAGTGACCCATTAATAGTTCTTCATTAATAATAAATAATAATATAACTATTTTACCTATACCATTTTCATTAGAAACACGTTCAAATGCTTCACCAACTTCAGGAAAAGGACTACAGAGATTTTCATGATACACCTGCTTTTTAACCAGATCCATAATTCGCCTGCTACGACTACCATTGTTCATGTTCAAAGAGTACCTAGCTTTGTTCAGCTTCCAAATACAAACGATTCTGGAAGTATCAAAATTGTTCAATATTTTAACCAATTAAAAATAAAATAGGCAGTAAGTGTTTATTAAGAACACTGTTATATTTGAGCATCTAACGTTTTTTCGAAGCGCGAAATCATAATAGATCAATTTTTTTTGGTCAATACAGTTATAACTTTGAATATGAAATTTTCAACGAAAAAAAGAACATAAACCTCCAAAAGTTTTCTATTCAACAAGGTTACATTTCAAAATATGTCCTTCTTTAAGAAATTATTAATTGTTTTTGAGGTTACAATTCAGTTTGTCACTGTATTCCCTAAAGTGATTATTACAAATATTATCAACTTACACAACACAAAATATCACTCTATTCTAAACACAAGTATGACGTGTTAAGGTTGTAACTTGAAATGTAACTTTATTCGGGATGAACATTAACCCGTTCGCTTCCAAAGTTAAAACCACACTAAAATGTAACCGTATTCTAGATAATCATGGCGCCATGTCTAACAAAACCAGAGAGTTACATCTGCCATCTAGTGGTGAATTCATGCAAGCTCACTTATTTCCGTCTTCCCCATAAAACTTTGGCAACTTTTAAGTAGTTTTCCATGAAAATCTCAAAATTTAAGTTTTTTGAGATGTAACCCTCTTCTTCCGCATGATCGATATGCTGAAAGGACATGGAGGATTTGAATACATCTATCATCAGACTTTTTTGGGGATTTCCTATCTTTATCAAAATGCATGATCTTATCATATTTTTCATTATTTTCATTCGCCACAGAAAAGCGAAAAGGCACGCCGACACGCATACGTCTTACGCAGGAGAAAACAGTAACAATCACAAAGGGGAAATCGGAAGAGACGCGTTAAAGGGTGTCGTGATCAGCAATTCTTCAATTTGATTGGTGGGGATTTACTTAATAATTGTGAATTCACAAATATTACATAAATACACATAATTGACGTAATGCTGATTCAGAATGAAATAAGTATTTGTACACGTGAGTGGGTCCAAATAGGACCCTCCACTGCGACCCTTGGTCTATTGTGGCTCACATCTGTGGTTTCCACTATGCCAGAGGCTCGATCCTTTTCAAGAAATCGAACAGCTTTCTGGGGTGGATAGTTTTCAAATCTGCAAGTGTGATATGAGTATTTCGAAAGACTGTTTGTCTGGTTCTTTCCATTGCTGGACAGTGGCATACAACATGATCCATTGTTTCTTCGTCCTCCAAGCACAAGCGGCATTCCGTTTCTTCGAAGAGCCCTATCTTGTTCATGTGGCTTCTTAACCGACAATGGCCAGTGTACATGCAAACTACAGCCTGTACCTTCTGTCGGCCAAGTTGAAGATGCTGTCCAGTTCTCACTCCTGATGGCAGATTCACCGCCAACTTTGAATGAGCTGGGCCTGGTAACTCTCTCCATTTGTCTACAAATTGTTTTTGTGTCCACCTGGAGAGGGCTTCTTTAGCTGTGTTATAAACTATTCCCAGTACTGGTTCTGGTCCTATGAAGGCCGTTGCGGCCGCCTGCTTCGCAAGAGCATCAGCTTTTTCGTTGCCTTCATATTCTGTATGCCCAGGTATCCAGATCAGTGTAAGTTTGTTTTCTCTCCCTAGTTTGGTGAGTAGTTCCTGGCAGTTCCATACTGTCTTGGATGAACAACGGCTAGAATCAAGAGCTTTTAGAGCTGCTTGACTGTCCGAGAAAATTTTGATTGACTTGCCTTTCCAGTTTCTATCGATGAGCCACTGTGCAGTCATATCAATGGCATTAACTTCAGCCTGAAAAATGGTTGCATGTTTGCCTAGGGAACATTTAAGCTCAACCTTACCATTTTTATTCCATGCAGCGGCTCCTGTACGATCATTGGTCTTGAAGCCGTCAGTGAACCAACTATTCTCTGTTATTCTCAGATGTTCAGAGTTCTTCGCCCATTCGTTCCTCTCTGGTAGGAGGACGTCATAGGCATGGTAATAGATAGTTTTGGTAGGCATAACATCTGATGGTAGGCCCAACACACTGTCTTGCCCATTGGCATTTTTCAGCCTGCTGGGCACCATGATGATCGCCTGCGGATTGTTGATCACCGCCTGTGTCAATCTATACGTCGCCCATCTAGCCTCCTTCTGTAGTACTATTTGAAGAGGTTGCAGATTTAGAACGCACTCAAGCGATGCCGTGGGTGTAGTGCCGAAAGCGGCACTAATTGCCAGACACGCTTGTCTTTGTAAGGTAGATAATTTGATTCTCGCGGAGCTCTGTAAGCTCTTAGAGTACCAAGCTACTGCTCCATATGTTATCATTGGTCTTATGACCGCAATATAGAGCCAGTACATTTGTTTGGGTTGTATGCCCCATGTTTTGCCACAAATGCGTCTGCAGGTCCATAGTGACAGTTTCGCTTTTGCCGCAATTTTATCCAGATGCGCATTCCAGTTAAGTGTTTTATCTAAGGTAATTCCCAGATACTTCACTGTATTCGCAAATTGAATAGTTTCTCCTTTGAGTGAAGGTGGTCTTAGGTCTTCCAGCCTTTTCTTCCCTGTGAACGGTACTATAACTGGTTTGTGTGGGTTCACAGACAGTTGTTCCCTTTCACACCAGTCATAGACCACGGTTAGCACCTCTTGCAGATCCTCTGAGATAGTTCTTTGCGAGTTGCTTCTAATCAGTATTACTAGATCATCCGCTTATGCCTGCACCTCCACATCCCACAGCGAGAGGACCGCCAGCAGACCATCCATCAGGAGAGCACAGAAGGGGCGACAAAACCCCGACCTGCGGACATCCCCTAACAGCCCTGAATCTGTAGCTCTCCCCCTGTAGGGTTGTTGTGCCTACTCTGCAGTCTAACATACTTCCGATCCAGTTCCTTATTTGTGGTTTAACCTCTCTTTCAGCTAATGCTGTGTATAAGGAGTTTGGTAATGCATTATTGAATGCTCCTTCGATGTCTAAGAACACACCCATCGCGATAGTCTTGCTTTCTAACGCTTGTGTTATGTTCCCGACAAGGTTGTTTAGAGCTAGTTCTGTAGAGTTTCCGGTCTGATACGCATATTGGTGAGCACCAAGTGCACCCGTTCTAATGTGCACGTCGAGTATCTTTTCCATGCATTTCAACAGAAAGTAGGTCAGAGTTATTGGTCTCCATGAGTTAGGTGTTGATTCCCTACGTCCCATCTTTGGGATGTAGACCACTCTGAATTTAGTCCAGCTGCTAGGTATATAATATAATTGCTCGCTAGGCTGGCTCTAAAAAGTTTGATTAAGAACGGTGTTAATACCTCCAGACCGTTCTGCAGCAGTGCTGAAAATATTCCGTCCTCACCAGGTGATTTAAAAGTCTGAAACGATAGAATAGCACTTCTAATTGTTGATGCATTAATGATGTTCTTGGGGACAATCCAGTCGCCCGCCTTTGGCCGATTTGATCGGTCTCAAACAGGCTCCTCCTCATCATTATGCAAAATCCGACATCCCGGGAAATGAGTCCTAGTCAGAAGCTCCAACGTTTCTATGCCAGATTCCGTAAAGGATCCGTCAGGTCGTTTTAGCGATCCTAACTCCTGAACGGATTGTCTAGAGAGGATTCTATGGATCCTAGCACTGCCAGGTGCATCCGTTATGCTCTGGCAGAAGGTTTTCCATGAATTCCTTTTTGCATCTCTGATGGCTTTGTTGTAGTTCGTTAGAGTAGTTCTGTATTGATCCCATATGCCGGTCTCTTTAGCTCTATTAAAGAGTTTACGAACCTCCATCCTTTGTTTATCAAGGGAGTTGTTCCACCAAGTGGTTCCTCTGTTATCCCTTTTAGTCTTGAGTGGACAGTTTTCATGATAAGCCGTATTTATGGCTGTCCTCAGTTGCTCCAAGGCCAGCTCAATCTCATCACGATTTGATATCTTTGCAATCGAGGTCCGCATCTGCTCCTGAAAGGTAAGACTAAAACCAGCCCAATCAGTGCACTTAGGGTCCCTGTATTCAAAGATGGGTCTTTCACCTGTTTTCAGATTGAAGAGAATATGTCTATGATCAGAGCACGAGGGCTCTGACGACACTATACCATCTGAGATTCTTGTGGATAAGAGATTATCACTGATCGTTAGATCTAATACCTCCTGCCTATTGGCAGTTACAAAGGTTGGTTCAGAGCCCCTGTTATTAGCAACCAGCCCCTCCCCTAGTAAATAATTGTATAATGACTCACCTCTTTGGTTAGTGTCCGTGCTGTCCGTGCATTGGCATCACATCCAACCAATAGATGGATGTTCTTCCTCCGACTGTAGGCAATCAAGTTCCGCACTTCAATTGGAGGAGGTTGGTTTGCTTCACCGTCCCCAGGAAAGTAGGCAGAGCAAACCACCATATCCGTTGTGCCCTGTCCCATGGGTATTTTGACAAGCGCTGTCGCTATGTCGCGCGAGCAATGATCTGAAATTTTGAAAAATTTCATGTTTTTGATTAAGATACATGCTCTGGGTCTGTCTCCAGAGCAAATTATCTTACCTGATGTATTACCTAGGCGTCGTATTTGGCCTGTGGTTGCTAGCCAGGGCTCCTGGAGAAGGGCGATCTCTACCCACCCTTCATTAAAAGTTTTGCCAAGGATGTATGAAGCAGGCTTAGTATGTTGCAGATTGGCCTGCAGAAAAATGGTCTTATTTTCCATTTTTCTTCCCAGTCTGCTTGTCCAAGGGGGGCCTACCTCCTTCGTTTTTCGACCCTTTGGTCCCCTTGCCAGGGATGGAATTTCCTTTCCCTTTCAGGGGGCCTGGGCGAGGTGCGACATTATTTGAGAGGAATTTGGTTCCCTCTCTGCCACCCGATGTTGAAGCTGTTGCTTTCACCAATCCGGTCCCAGGTTTGGAAGCTCCTGTGAAGACAGGATCAACCGTACCTTCAGCTTCCCCCTGAGGGGTTTCGGTGGAAGTGCCAGCCTCCTGTTCATGTGGGGCGTCTCTCCGTTCCTCCCGTGGCTTAGGACGGAATTGCACCTGTCCAAAGCCAAATAAGGGTCTGAAGTCCATCCTCTTCAGAGTCGCCATTGATTCGTCATCAATGGCGAATGTCCAGGTTTGTCCTGGACCTGATTCTTTCCGGTGTAGAATTACCCATTCCCGGGTGTTTAGACTGCGGTTCATATTCCGCAGTTTTGTAAGAACCACTTCCGATGTCAACCGTTTGTCGTTGTCATCAGGTATGTATGCGATGCATACATGTGGTTTTAGCATGTCGACTCCGCTGACGGCTTTTAGTTGAGCTCCTTCCCACGGCTTCAGAACGGCTACTACGTCCTTAAGCCACGTCATGCTGGCGTCGTCAGCGCAAGTCACTTGCAACCAGCCTGGCCTAGCTGCACATCCCAGGAAGCGGACTTGAGGTCCGTCTTCCATAAGCTTGTCTACAGACGTCATTATGGTGTCCTGTATCAGCCTAGTTTGACTGTTATCCAATGAGGCAGCCGGAGAATCAATGTGGACTATACCAACTCTAATGCCCCGCAGTGCCGCCCCATAGGATAAGCCAGAGGTGGTTGTTGTGCTTGTTTGCCTGTTGTTCAGGTGTGCTGCCGTCAGATCGTGTGCGTTTTCCGCCCTGTGATCTGCCGGTGGAGAGGCGGTCTTCATGCTCCCGAATAGTGGGCAGTTCTCTCCGTCCACTTCCTGGGTTCAGGTCTTCATTATCCCCTTTTTTCTTTCAAGAGCCTTTTTCAAGGCTGTGCGGTAGTCTAACCCCTCTTGAAGGAATCGTTTTAGACGTTTTTTCGTCGAATTTGGTACCTCGCTCCTCCTGAGAATATGTTTCTCAAGAGCGGCCGGCTCCCCTTCGGTCTCGCTCCTCTCTTCCTCTGTGGTGGTCAAACCTCACAGGCTTCTTTCCGTTCCAGTAGAGAAGCTACTGGTTTCAGGATTGGTTGGTTTATTTCCAGCCTCTCCTGTTGTTGTTGTGTTGAGGTTGGTCTGTCCATCCTCAGCCTCCATTGGTTCAGGGTCTTGACCCTCCCTAATGGGTGAATTCTCTTGGTTTTGTTCTGCCATACAATTTCCTCGAGTAGCTAGGGAAAGGAGTCAACCACAGTAGAGCCCTGCATTGCTGTGGAAGGTCATAAGAATACGACAGGATGCTGCCTGGTTTCCTGAAGGCACGTTTGAGACATCATAACCTTGATGCCATTCAGTCCTTGGCACGTATGCTACACCGTGACTTGGGGGAATTTTTCGACTTGCCTAGTCTAGATCCGATGTCTTCAGTTAGCTAGCAGGAGCAGCTCTGGCAGCATGTGGCTTTTCGCTCACGGACATCGGTCTTGACGCACTTGAAGCCTATACGAGGAATGCACCGTAGTCCATTCCTAGGATACACTACAAGGAGCCCTTGGTCGAGACGTCTTAACGATCTCGTATACCATCACCCCCGTATATCTTACAAATGTTTGCCTTTTTTCCAGTTCGATGTACAATTCTTTGGAAAATAGAGCCGCTTCGGCTCTGGCTTCAGGGTGTAAACAGCACAAGTGCTGGTTTAGCGACCCTAACGAAGCTGAAAAACCAAAAAGAAAGTGAAAAACGGTCGACGTTTCGTGAAAATGGTGAAAATGGTTAGCCAATGCAAATAACAGTATAAAGCTCGTGCAAATTGTCAAGTTTTGAATTGACTGACAAGATTACAATAATAACGTCATATCGTTTAATTACTGGTTACTGGTATTTTAGGTTAGTGCGATATTGAGGTGTTATTAGGTAAATAATTGATTCGTTTGTGAGGTGTTATATATCTATAATTTGGTATGCGTTTAGGAAAATATCAATGACTTTTGTTAAAAGATTTAGTTAATTTTTAAGTGTTCCTTATCAACTTCAGTTTTTAGCAAATGTAACCAGGTGCTATGCCTGTTGACATGGCAACGATCAGGTACAGAATAATCTTAATATCTTTGGTAATGTTATATTCTGTCTCTTGCACAATAAAATTCGAGTTTACGGCACCATTTTCTTCAACTTTTTTATCTTTTACAACATTTGTTTGAAAGTGCGAAGCCATCTTCGATATTTCATCATATTTCAGGTTTCTATCTCGATATTCTCGGCATGAAATGTCCCATAGTGAAGGAGACGTATGTAGCATTTCAATGAGTTCTACCACTTGCTCTTTGGTCCATAACATGTTGGCTGTAAAGAGATAACAAGGAACTACACTCTCTTGTATCAACAAATAATAAAAGTACGCACAAACATATTATTGACATATATTTTATATGGGTCACTTCCAGCTTTTTTATGTTCTGCAAATAATATGCAGTATAAATCATTTCTATATAAATGTTAATGTAAAAAACAGCGAAATTGACCAAGCTACCGTGGAAAAACATGTCCACATTATTATATGAAGTTAACATTATTAACGTACCTGCCAGTTGTAACAAATAACAAAATAAAGCACCGATTACCGAGTAGATGATACCTCACTACTCTTATTTGACGTTACTTGTTGGCAACACCCAAAGCAACACCGTCCAAACAGAGCGATGTTTTCCGTTTGAAATGGAAAACACGGATACATGCAACACTCAACAAAATTTTTTGATGTCTTGCCGCACAACATCGGCGCTATGTTGCCGTGTATCTATCAACTTGTTGCGAGTTGATGGGCGATTGTTGGCTGGTCTGTACTAAGCTTTAAAAATATAGCAACCAGTTAAAATATTGCTTGAATGTTTACTATTACTATTTATAAGGTACGTAAACTATGAAGTATAATAACCTTTTGCGTTATTTCCTACCTATTAACATAAATACAATAATTATATCCGATTGCAATGATCCTTTACAAAACTAACAGAAGTCTAAATACAATATAATATATAAATATTTCCTTTTTGAAGAAAGACTGGAACCTTTCGTTGATTGACCAGGCGAAATTTTTTGGGAGCTAAAAATCTGTTTAAACGGCGTAGATGGAAAATCTGACGAAATTTTCGATTCTGTTAGGAACATTTTCGATAGGAACCCTGATCTTACTCGTGATTTTTCCACGACACCGCAACGAATCAATTTCGTCATCTCCAAGGACATTGCCCTTGAAGGTCTTATTGAAAACTTTTGAAACACGTTCTGATTGAATCTTATGATTGGCGGCTTTTGCATAAAGGAAATACCATATCCCATAATTATATTTTGTATCGGTTGTGGGGCATCTTCCTCTCTCCAATGATGCAGAAACCTTTTTAACTGCCGCCCATAAAAGCCAGGTTCTTCTTTTTCTATTGCTCGACTCCTGATATCTTCCATTCTCTGCTTCCGCTCTTTTCCTTCAGTTCTTCGTTGCTGGCTGTTGTTGAAGCTTGATCGTGAGTATGATGCTCGAGCCTTAAATGAAGTACCGGTCTGACTTTGGTTTCGAAACTTGGCGAGTGACCTATGTTCAACTTTACTAGCTTTGTGTGGAAAAACTCGAAAAACTGCAGGGTGGACACAGATGAGATTCCGAAGATGCAATCTGATACAGTCTGATCATCTGGTATTCGCTCTTAGGTTTAAAAGATTTACGACGCAAATCAATGACTTCAGAACGTCTTGCACTAGTATAATGCAACAAATCATCATAAAATACTCTAAACGGCGACGAAGAGCTAAAAATTGCTTCTTTTAGATGACGTCCAGCATCCGTGTATTTCAAAGATAAAGATTTTATCTCCTCTGAAAGAATGGATCTGAATTGATTCAATAGACCATGTGTTAATATACCAAGAGTGAGATCTGACCTGGCTAACAAAGACTCAGAAAACGAATTCCTAACCAATTGAGATAACAATTTTTAAACTGAAAAAAACAGGCGCAGCTTGCAACCCTTATTCCAACCCTCTGATCCCAATTTTTGACAACTAATCCATTGTGCCCTAATATTCACAGAAGGTTCTGGTATGGCTGATTCTGCTTCTTGACCCTGCGGCAGAAAGAAATCCGCATCCATGCCCATTGACGGCGATTGAAATTGATCTACATAGGAAGCTAAGCTTCGGAGTCACTCTCATATACAAAAATACAAAAAAAAATGTTTGGCCTATGTAAGGAGTATTCTCCAGAATAATTACACCGATCAAAAACTAAAAAAAAAATAAAACTTAACTACTCTATCAAAAAAATTAAACTATTATTCTGGGAAAATATAAGAATATAAAAAATAGAACAGTTTATCATTACAGTCAGTGTGTCAATTTTAAAAAATTTCAGTACAAATATATGTACTAACCCAAACTAACATAGTTACTCTCTTTTTTTCACAGATATTCATTCGCATTGAAAGATTTTGAATTGGCACCCTGTATGAATGTACTGTTTAGTAAAATATACAATCCGCAAAACTGGAATAGAAATCGGTTAGTTTTGAGTCTGTTTTCTCTTTTATATTGTTTTCACCATAAAGGGGATCGAAAGTGTTACTACGAGTTATGGAAGAGGAATGGTCCTGCTGGCTGTAAGGTGGAGTAGGAGAAGGTGGCTGGGTGATGAATGGGAAGATGGAGGAATCGTTAATATTTGATTGGGAGCTTGATACTGATGCCTGAAAGGTGGACTAGGAGATGGTGTTTGGGTTGGTGTTGAGTGGGGAGATGAAGAAATCGATGATATACTGGACGATTGATACTGATGGCTGTAAGGCGGACTAGGAGATTGTGGCTGGGCTGGTGTTGAGTGGGGAGATGAAGCAATCGATGATGTATTGGAAAATTGATATTGATTGCTGTAAGGTGAAGATGAAAATGGTCGTCGGATTGGTGTTGGCTGAGAAAATGAACAAGATGAACTGAGTGATAAGACCCTTTCATTATACTCTGCTTGAAACACTAAGTTGTCAATTTTATTTTATTTTGTTAAATTAACCAGGTTTCAACTGATAGTTTTCTCAGCTTTTCTGCTAATAATTGACCGTAAAGATCAGCTACATCTTGCTGTGATACTACTGGTCTATTACTTAAATTCTGCAGTGCAGCGCTCGCTGTTTTTAAATGATTAGTTACTTCTGCAGTATTACCGATTGGCCGTTTCCTTTTTGCTGTAATTTGAGACTTCTGAAACTGATGTTCTGGTTCGCTTTGGGTTTCCATTGTGACTCTACTGTGACCATTGTTACTCAATTCATGTGGCTCGATTAGTTCTACTGTTCCTTGATCGTCGCTCTCAAGTTCATCAGCAGTCACCTGATCATAAAAAAATAATTACGATCTGCACAAAAAAGTAGATTGGTGAAAAAATTTGAAATAGATGCACTATAGTGAGAGGAACAAAAAATTTTTTTCTTATAACTTTAACATCCTATATCTCGGGAAAAAGGCACTGCAATTTGGGACAGCCTGTATATTTAAAATAATTACACGTTACATGGAATGTACAATAGATTTTACTTTTGTAAAAAATAACTTGGTAAAGATATAAAAAATAATAATAGTTTTGTTTTAAAAAATATTAATGATTAACCAATCCACATTTTTTGATTACTGGTGTTTATTTTTTTTCAGCTCCCAAATTCAGAACAGGAATGGTTGGAAGTTGCAA
>MU184693.1:112088-136223 GCA_016904865.1 Pissodes strobi | reverse complement strand
TAAAAAATATAATTCGTACAAAAATGTAGATGAATTATATATGAAAATATTCATAATTTAATATCCTACACGTTCATATAATAATCTCGATTTTTAGGTATACTGCCCTTTTGCCCGTTATGTTTTTTTATTACCTTCGGATTTTAAATTAATATAATAAAGCCTTCATTCTGTGAAAATTTCAGCTTGTAACCCCGAGGTGCCCACAGAAATCATTTGACAGAAGGCTTTTACTGCGTTGGGCACTCTACTATCAACTAAAAAGCGAAATTTTAATATTTACGTTAGCCGATTTCTCGTTTCCATAGTAGTGACTCTCAGATGGACTATTACGAATTCATAATTACACTTGTTGTTTTATGAGTATTGCCTGTCTATTATAAATGTTTATAGATAAAGAAGAAATTAAGTTTTTGTGATTGTTGTCATAGCACTTGGAATGCTTGAAATTTAATATATAGTGTCACGACCCGTAGGCCGTGACGCCACACCTTGGATGGCGTGCAGGTTATGTAGCTCAGACTCGTAATTGAGTTATGTCAGGTGAGAATTGATAATAAAGAAGGCACTTCAGTTAAAAACACTAACACTGTCTATTGGTCAAAGACTTCATACATTTACACTGTACCCGATTGCTAAGGCGTCCATGTCTTTTCGTTTGAGTATACTTTTGAATTGTTTATTTATAGATCTTTGGTTACTGTTTCATAATATAGTTTGAGTTGTGTTGTGATATTTATGGTTAGCTTAATTCCACTCAGAGTTTACACTGCTAACTATTTGACAAATTCTACTTTTAAATTATCTTTTTTAGAACTTTGACTTTATCATACTTTAGGTGAAGGCGCCGAGTTCACGCACACGAGTGCTGCGTAACTCGTAGGAAATAAAGTTGCAGGTTAGAACCCTACGAACAAGTGTGCTTGCAAGGAGCTGGTTTGGGTGAGAGTCAAAATCCTCCGAACTGATGGTTCGCTTGAGTATTTATATAATAAAATTTGCTTATCGTTGCATTTTAAGGTTTATAATCGCTTGCGTTGACCCATCGTGTTGTTTATAATTTATCTAAATATTTTCCAAGTTGAACTTAGGATATTTTAGTAGTTCACAATAACACCGTGATTTTCTATTATGAAAATATGTGTGTAAGGGATAATGAAAACAAGTGTTTTAACATGCTCCGATAATACCAGTGTGCTGTTCTAGCTGAGGTAACGTATTTGTCATCTTTTTTTGAAATAGAGCGTTGTCAACATTACAGTCAAAAATATTGCTATCAGGTCTATCATCGTATTCTCATCGAATTAATTTCCAGAAAACTTTTGACATATTTTTAGTTTCATAAGTATGTTTTTAAATTTTCCTTAGATACTTGCGTTTATTTTTTTGTAATTACCCATTATCTTCAATAATGCCCTCAAAATATCGTTAGCCCATTTGATAAGTATGTTCTGAGAAATCTTACATGTAGGGTGTTAATGCATGTTCGCGAATATATGGTAATAAGATAGTTCCTTGCAAACTGTATGTAGTGATTAAATTTATTAGTTCTCTGCAACTTTTGTTATGATTCGCCCTTCGAAAATGTATACTAAAATCGTCGAGAATCACGATGGCCTTCGAAAATATTATAAGATAGTCCAACAGTTTATGGAACTACAAATTTTGAAATCATTTACCCTAGACTTGTATACAAATGATAGAAATGTTAGTTGTTCCAATATAACAATAGCAAATCGATTTTCGGTCTTTCGGAATCTATGGTAATGAGATGGTTCCTTGCAAATTGTATGTAGTGATTAAATTTATTAGTTCCCTGCAATTTTTCTTATGATTCGCCCTTCAAAAATTTATACTAAAATCGTCGAGAGTCACGATGCCCTTCGAAAATGTTATAAGATAATCCAACAGTTCCTAAAACTATTAATTTTGACATCATTTACATTGGACTTGTATACAAAAAATGATAGAAATGTTAGTCTGTTCCAATATAACACCAGAAAAATCGATTTTCGGTCTTGAGACTGCATCTAAACATTTTCATTTTGATATCTAAATCGGCACACAGCCATAATTCCTGCCCAAATAATTGAATTATATGCTTTGCTGAGGTCTTCTATCTTGATGTAAGGGCAAAATTAGTATGTATGCAGATACCTAACTGAACATCGATAACAGATTACCTGCCTTCGGTCCCTCTCCAATGACGAAACATGGATTTTCTACCATTAGGAATATTCTCAGTCGGTTTGTAAATGTTAAATGAAGCTAACCTAGCTTCGGAATTATGCTGAGAATTGATTTACTGTAGTTGCCTGTGGAATCCAAAATGTGTGTTTGGTAATATTTCCTTAACTTCCTCGATTATCAAAATCGATTTTTACGTTTACTGTTATGAGTGTATTTTTAAATAAACCAATTTTTCATTTAATTTGTGAGAAAATGACCAAAGTTTCATACATTTTACTTGGCCCTTAAATATCAATTTCAGTTTTAGAGCTTTTGAACAACACTGTCAGAAAACTTTGGTAATTAATCACTTTGTGAATCTTCCTTATTTCTCGTTCATTAGAATTTATTAAATACCTCTATCAGAGAATTTTTGCATTAAGTATATCTATAATGATTATTAAATTTGAAACCTGTTTTCCCCAAAATATTTTTCGGCAGCTGTCTAAAGCAGAATATAATGAATTTGTATTTTTAGTATTTATGATTTAAAATTTAAATTATGTGTTTAAAGACAGCGACGAATTTGGATTCAAAGGATATCACACACCTTTGATGGGATTTGGGATGATATTCCTAAAAATTTGCTGTGTTATTTTTTTGAGATTGTTGGACTCTCCACAATGCCCTAATAACAATAATATTTGTAGAGAGCTTAAACCTGAAACTTAAAAATGGTACTCTTTATCGATGTCGATAAAATGGACTGTTTTCGAATAAAAAATATTTTTGTTTAATATTGTTTTTATTAAACAATTTTGTATGTCGACTCGACATGACCTCCTTCAAAATTTTAGGCATTTCCTAGCTCTAAGAACTAAAGATTGTTTGACCCTCCATAAGGCCCCAACAACAATAATATTTTTAAAGAGCTTAAACCTGAAACAAAAGTTACTCTTTTTTTATCGATGTCGATAAAATGAACTGTTTTCGAATAAAACATATTTTTGTTTAATATGGTTTTTATTAAGCAATTTTGTATGTCAGTTCAACATGACCTTCTTCTAATCTTATGCATTTTCTAGCTCTAAGAATTGAAGATTGTTTGACCCTCCACAATGCCCCAACATTAGTCCTTATTTCGCGACAATGAAAAATAATCATTTCCAATGTTTTATCTACTGTCAATTGGATTGGCATAGACTAAAGTTTTTAAATGTCCCACAAAAAAAATCTACGGGGTTTAGGTCAGGTGATCGAGGAGGCCAAGCCACTAGTCCTGCTCTTCCTATCCATCGATTTTCGAAGTTCCTCTTAAGGTGTTCTCAAACTACTAGACTAAAATGTGAAGAGGCCCCATCATGCATGAACCACATATCACGTGGTGTTGGAAGGTAGATCTTCTAAAAGCTGTGATAAATTATTCTAAACAAATTCCAAATAAAGTTCTTCAGTTAATCTTCTTAGCAATACAAATGATCCAATAAAATGTTGCGAATGATTCCGACTCACACGTTGATGGGTTCAAACTGATGCTGATAATGTATCACAATAGAAGCATGGGGATTTTCTTCTGCCCATAAATGCAAATTATGGGGGTTTATGATGCCGTTTTTAGAAAACCCAACTTCGCCCGTAAAGAGAACTAAACCCATGAAATTTGCATAATTTCTGCGTCGATCTAAAACCCAGTTCGAAAATCCTATACTTCGCGGAAAATCTTCAGGAAGAAGGGCATGGACTTTCTGAAGATGATACGGATGCAATTGTTACTCTCTAAGGATTCTAGAGAGCGTCGATTTTGGACAATTAAACTGGACATCCAATTTTCGGACACTTGTAGAAGGATCTGCTTCTACGTCATTTAGGATGTTTTCTTCAACACCTTCGCGGCTATTGATTTGATTTCCACAATTGTGGTTGGCTTTGTTCCACTTTCCCAAAATTATTAACGGCACTTTACAACCAAAAATGACGGGTTACATAGTATTAAGAATGAATACCTGACAAATGTTGTCCTTTTGTTAATACCCAAATTCGGATTAAAAAGGAGTGAAACGTTTAAAATGGCACCATAATTATTACATTTAAATTAATTAATACCTGTCTCTCTCAAACGACGATCCACTCTTTCAAAGGTTTTCCCATCAAGAATTCTTCGATTGGGAAATCGTCCTTCGTAAAGCCTTCTGGATTCTAAGGTATTATATGATGCAGGCCCATACATTAAATGCATGTCGGCATATTCAGTCTAAACGAAATTCCAATACTAATTCACTAACTAATAAAAAACAGAAGAAAAAGATCGCAAATTTGAACATACTCTATCGTCAACTGACACTGGCGTAAATATTATAATTTACATCGATACATGTGAAAAAAACATAGCAAACAGATCATTTTTATCGACATCGATAAAGAGTACCTTTCTTAAGTTCCCGGAATGTGTGGGGAATCTCCCGGATTCATATAGACGAAATGAAAATAACTCTATAAGTTCATATCAATGTTTTATTAATTTTTGAATATGATAGATACTAGATAAGTCTCCTTAAAATGGACCCTTTCACACATTTGGCTTATTTAGTTCGCCAGGGACGGACTAGCTTTAACACAATACGCTGATTTTTATTGCACCCTGTATGATAAAGGCACACCAGTAATGTTTCTGGAGAGCCCATGCCTGAAACTGTTGGGGCATTGTGGAGGATCAAACAATCTTCAATTCTTAAAGCTATGGAACACATAGGATTAGAAGGAGGTCATGTTAAATCGACATACAAAATTGTTTAATAAAAACCATTTTAAACACAGATATAATGTATTCGAAAACAGTTCATTTTATCGACATCGATAAAGAGTACCCTTCTTTTCAGTTTCAGGTTTAAGCTCTCTAAAATATTATTGTTATGCCTTTATCATACATGGTACAAACAAAAATAGCGTTATTGTGTTAAAGCTAGTTCGTCCCTGGCGAACTAAATATGCCAAATGTGTTTCATAGGGTCCATTTTAAGGAGACTTATTTAGTATCCATCATATTCAAAAAATATCAAATTTCGCCAAGTAGATTTAAAAATTCTTCAGGGAAAAAATTGATATGAACTATATATTATTTTCATTTCGTCTATTTGAATACGGGAGATTGCCCACATTTTCTGGAACATCCTGTATATAGACACAATTTATATTACTTTATGAATTGTATTTCGATGATCGGCAATAAAAATTGCAAAACGCTTTGGCAATTATAATCGTTAGGAAGGAAAATGTATGACAAAAGTCAATTAAATTATCACAAATATCAAAAAAGATAAAGTATTAGAGTACCTAAATTTTATGTATATATATTTAAAATCTCTACAACTCTAATCGGCAGTAGGTACTGTCCTGTCTTTTTACCTACGAAACGAGATAAGTGCTTGTATTATAAATTGGCTTGACAAATATATTTTAGACCCCATATTCTGGCGCAACATATTCTGGCGCAATCTGTATACCGAAAAGTATGACGCAATGGTATTGTATTTGTATGTGTACACGTAATTGGGACCAAATGGGACCCTCCACTGCAACCCTTGTTCTATCGTGGCTCACATCTGTGGTTTCCACTATGCCAGAGGCTGAATCATTTTCATGAAATCGGATAGCTTTCTGGGTGGATAGCTTTCAAATCTGCTAGTGTAATTTGAGAATTTCCAAACACTGTTTCTCTGGTTCTTTTCATTGCTGGACAGTGGCCTAAAACATGCTCCATTGTTTCTTCGTCCCCCAAGCACAAGCAACATTCCGTTTCTTCGGAAAGCCCTATCTTGTCCATGTCGCTTCTTAGCCGACAATGGTCAGTGTACATGCCATACTACAGTCTGTACCAGCTGTAGGCCAAGTTGAAGAAATTGTTTAGTTCTCCCTCCTGATGGCAGATTCACTGTCATCTTTGAATGAGATAGGCCAGGTAACTCTCTCCATTTGTCTACAAATTGCTGTTATGTCTATCTGGAGAGGGCTTCTTTAGCTGTGTTGTAAGTTATTCCCAGCTCAGGGGTTGAGTGCCTACTGAGCGCGTCTCCAGGCGGCGGATGGGAGGGGGCCAGGAGTGCCATCAGGTGCACCTGGCCTGCCGGGGAATAACGGTGGCTGAGGGTTATAAATCACCCAACATGTCGCCCGAACACCCGGCCGCGGACCACCTCACGACACATACCGTAAACCGCCTGGCTCGCAATGACCCTCGACGAGGTAGCGGGCTGGGGGGCACGGGGGCCTTGGCTTAATCGCCTGGGCCAAGTGGATGGGGACCACCATAAAAACCCCCCCAATCCCAAGGTTTCTGTCGGCGCCGAAGGGATGGATGGCTGAGGGTGTATTCAGCCGATAGCCGACAAAACTCGGGGCACCGGGCACACCCCGTTTTATCTATGCCTTCTGGCCAAGTGGGGGCTCCTTGGCTGGTGACTTTTTATTTCCCCCATACTCGTGGGATCTATTATGGACTCAGAAATAAATAAAAATCAAAAAGAAGATGGGGGATCCAAAAAGGGTACCCTATCTAAAGAAATGCCCCCCTGTGAGGCGGGGGAGCAACCGGGCTCCTCAAGGGGACCGACCGCTACCCCTGCTAGCAGCGAAGGGGGCATGGGCTCGGGCTCGGCCACGGCTGGGCCCTCAGCCAGTGGAATGGGGTCTCGCTCCAAAAACAGAAGCGGGGCTCAGAAAAAGAAGGCGAAGAGGAAGAGGCTCCTGGCGGCTGGACTGACAGAGAGCTCGTCCTCGGCGCAGACCCAACCTGGCACGCCGTCAACGGAAGGCTCCGTAGGGGGCACTCCGGAAACGGCGGGCGGGAAGAGGAAAAGGAAGGTCGGCTCAGGGGCCAATCCGAAGGCACCTGGGCAAGCCCGGCAGAAGGCGGGTACCAAAAGAGAGGAACTCGCGAAAGAAAGTACCACTGTGAGTGGCTCCACACAAGGGGCCCCGCAGTCATACGCTCAGGCGGCCACAGCGGAGGGACCGAGGATCCTGGTGGGTCTTCGGGGGCAGGAAACAAACCTGTCTCCCGAGGACGTGCTGAGGTTCATCGGGACCCTCAATCGCTGGGTAAGCCTCAGCATTATGAGGGGAGATGTATCTCCCCCGAGAATTCGCACGATCAGGGTGTGGCGGGGCCATATCCTGATCGTCGCGGATGACGAGGAATCCAGGGGGTGGATTCGCAGGGAACTGATTAACGTCAGGCCCTGGGGAGTCGCGAACCTGGTCGAGGTGGACCCGCAAGGGTTGAGGCTTAGGAGGGCGGCGGTCTGGATTCCTGGGCTGGCGGCGGACGTGTCTGATGAGGCAATAGTCCGCTGCCTGGAGGTCCAGAATGGTTTGGACTGCCGACTGTGGAGAGTTTGGAAGAGGACGACGGAGGAGAAGGGCTCCAGGATTGTGATGGGGGTGGACGACAGGTCCGCTGATACCATCGCGTCCAGGGGCTCTCTCCTCTTCTGCTTGGCGGTGCAGGTAAGGGTAACCTTGGCCGCACCGGGGTCGAGATCTGAGGAGGGGTCAGCGGCTTCAGACGGGAGCTCTCCGGAGGAGGGCCCCGAGGGTGAGCTCGCCATGGACGTGGACGTGGGGGCCTCTGAGGAGGCTGCCGGTTCTGCCATGGTGGGACCGCCGCTGGCCGCTCCTTATTCAGTGACCAGCGTAGAGGTGGGACCTCCTCCGGGAGGTGCCACAGAGGAAGAGCTCCGTCAGTCTAACTCAGACTGAGGGGCGCTCTTCAGTACGAATGAAGGGTGGGCGTTGACCATGTCCATTCTACAGATAAATCTGCAGCATAGTAGGGCTGCTACGGCCCACCTATGCAGGAAGATAGTAGAGGAGGGTACAGCAATTTTACTTATTCAGGAACCTTGGATTGTCAAATCCAGGGTAAAGGGGCTGTCCATGACGGGATCTGTGTTGTATACACCGGATCCGACTATGGGGGACCCCAGAGCAGGTATATTGACAGTGGGACTGGAGGCCTTCTTCCTAAGGGATAAGGCTACCAGGGACCTGGTCCCTATCCTGGTCAAGATACCTACAAGCGTAGGGGTACAGAGGGTGGTACTAGCGTCAGCGTACTTCCCAGCCGATCAACCTTGTCCGCCGGAGGGAATCGGGAATCTGGTTACCTACTGCGAGGAGGTAGATATCCCACTCCTGATTGGATGTGATAGCAACGCGCATCACATAGTCTGGGGCAGTGTTGGAGCCAATCGGAGAGGGGAAGAATTGTTGGAATTCACTGCATCTGTGGGGCTGCAGGTGGCCAACAGAGGGGTGAGCCCACTTTCTTTACTACGGGACGAAGCTCGGTCATAGACTTGACTCTGTGCACCAGGGATTTGTTCCCGGATATTACGAAATGGGGTGTGTCTGTGGAGGACTCGATGTCGGACCACAGATACATCACTATAGAACTGGGCCCTTCCTCAGCGAGAGCTGAGGAGGTTAGGAACCCCAGAGCAACCAACTGGGACCTCTATAGGGAGGAGCTAGGCTGGCGTATAAGGGACATGCCGAGGAAGTACCGGGCCGCCGATGAGCTGGATGACGCCGCAAGGTGGATAGGATCATCGATGGCCGGGGCTTTCGCAAGCAGCTGCCCCGTGACTAAGCGTCACTGTAAAGGGAAAACTCCTTGGTGGAATTCCACCCTGGAGAACCTTAGGAAACAGCTGAGAAGGCTCTTCAATAGAGCTAGACACAGCGGGGTACATACTGACTGGGACCTATATAAAGAGGCCCGGGGGCAGTACAAAAGAGAGCTGAGAGGATCGCGAAGGAGTGCCTGGAGGGCCTACTGTGGAGGGGTATCTCAAGCCCCGGCTGCTGCTAGGCTCTGCAAGGTGCTGTCAAGGGATCCACTCGTCAAATTGGGCAGTGTCCGTAAGCCAGGCGGCGGCTATACGTCGTCACCGGCGGATACTCTGCACCAGCTTCTGACCACACACTTCCCAGGCTCAACAGGTATGGACCGGGGAGGTGAGGGAGGGGGCGGGTTCAGCATTAGAGCTGACTACGGCACTGCCAGAAAGTTGGTCACCTACAATAGGCTAAGGTGGGCGATTGAGACCTTCGCCCCGTTTAAGGCGGCAGGTGAGGATGGAGTCTTCCCGGCGCTGTTGCAGCGTGACGGAGGACTCCTCAGCACGCCGCTGATGGACGTTTTCAGGGCCTCTATCGCACACGGGTATGTGCCGGAGCCCTGGAGGCACAGCAGAGTGGTGTTCATTCCCAAGGCGGGAAGGAACGACTACACCGATACGAAATGGTATCGACCCATTTGTCTCACCAGCTTCTTGATGAAGACACTAGAGAGGCTGGTGGACCGATACCTCAGGGAGTGGGTGGCTCTAAGGGCCCCTCTGAGTTCCGAACAGCACGCATATCGAACAGGCAGGTCGGTGGACTCGGCTCTTCATCACCTGGTATCCAGGTTGGAGGAGGGGCTGGGGGGCGGACGGCTATCGGTGTGCGTGTTTGCGGATATTGAAGGAGCCTTCAATAACACAGCCGTGGGTTCGATCTGTCGATCGGTGGAGCGAACAGGGGTGGGTCCGGTCATACTGGATCCGCTCCATGCTCACCGGGCGGAGGGTCGAGGCTAGGCTGGAAGATGAGGTGGTTGGGGTTGAGTCATCGCGGGGATGTCCTCAGGGGGGGGTTTTGTCCCCCTTTCTGTGGTGTCTAGTGGTGGACGAGATCCTACGCATCCTGAGAGCAGAGCATGGGGTCTATGTACAGGCCTATGCAGACGATGTTGTGATTATGGCACAAGGTACTGAGGTGGGAATATTGCAGAGGCTTCTGGACGAAGCACTGACAAGGTTCTCACAGTGGTGTAGGGATAACGAACTCAGAGCGAATCTCAACAAGGTAGAGATGGTCATCTTCACCAGGAAAAGGAAGCTGGAGGTCTCTCCCAACATCACGTTGGAAGGGACCCCCCTTGTGGCTAAGAAATGCGTCAAGTACCTGGGTGTCTGGTTGGACTCCAAACTGACCTTTCAGGAACACATTCGGCTCAAGACCGCGGCGGCGCTCAGTGCCCTGTGGGCTTGCCGCAGGGCGCTGGGAGGGACCTGGGGACTTGGGCCGAAAACCATGTTATGGATCTATAGGACGATGATCGCTCCGATGCTCATGCACGGATCGGTTGTTTGGTGGCCAGGATCCATGAAAATGGCGTCCAGACTAGTGCTGGACAAATTACAGCGACTTGCATGCCTCTGCATCACCGGGGCTATGAGGACGGCGCCCACGAGGGCCCTGGAGGTACTGGTGGGGTTGCCCCCGTTGGCGGACCGGGTGAGGCACGAGGCAGCCAGAGCGGCTATGAGATTGGCCGATGCGGGGATGTGGAGTGACAACGGCTCCTGCCAGGGCCATTGTGGTCTATGGCGGGGCTTGTCTGGGGACCTAGCCATTCTGGGGATGCCAGGTGACGCGATGGTTCCTGAGATAGGCTTTCCCGAGGGGCTGAACTTCCTCTTCCCTACAAAGGAGGATTGGACGGAGGGAAGGACGGGAACCTGGGATGGGCTAGTCTGGTTCACAGACGGGTCCAGAATGGGAACAATGTCCGGAGCTGGTGCGTACTGTGAGGCCCTGGGGCGGGAGCTATCTGCCTCACTGGGCGAGCACACTACGGTTTTCCAAGCGGAAATTTTTGCGATCATGATGGGGGTCTGGGAGTCGTTAAGGCTCAATGTCGTTGGCGGGAGGATTTTCTTCTGCTCCGACAGCAAGGCCGCACTCATGGCGCTGAAGTCGGTCCGCACGCGCTCTCTGTTGGTAAGGGAGTGCAGAAGCTGGCTGATTGAACTTACAAAGGTTAAAAAGGTCACGCTGGTCTGGGTACCGGGACACTCGGGTGTACCGGGAAACGAGGCCGCTGATGCCTTAGCCAGAGAAGGCTCCGCACGCAGACACTTGGGGCCTGGTCCCTGTGTGGGGATCGCTCAGTATGTTCGCGAAAGAGCCTTGGAGGCCTGGATGGAGGGTCGGGCGGAGGAGGTATGGCGGACGGCTCCGGAGATGAGACAGACCAGGCTCATGATACATGGGCCCGCGAAGAGTCTCGCCAGGGGGCTGTTGTGCCTACCTAGGAACGAGTGCAGGGCCCTGGTAGGATTCTACACAGGGCACTGTAGGCTTAGACGGCACCTGACCCTGCTGAGAATTGCAGAGGAGGGGGAGTGTAGATGGTGCATGGAGGACGACGAGACCCCATACCATCTACTTACGGAATGCCCCGCTTTCGCTTGGGCAAGATACAGAATCTTTGGCATGACGTCGATCGAGCCAGATTCAGTGCGTCGTGTTAGTCTGAAGGAGATGCGGGCTTTCTTAAGGAGGACCGGCATCCTGGAGGTTCTCTAATGCGGGCTGGGGGCACAACGGGCCCAATTGGTGGCCTAAGTGCAAGGCCCGCTAGGGGCCACCCCTTCTGATACTGATACTGAGTTATTCCCAGTACTGGTTCTGGTCCTATGAAGGCCTTTGCGGCCGCCTGCTTCGCAAGAGCATCAGCTCTTTCGTTGCCTTCATTTCCTGTATCTCCAGGTATCCAGATCTGTGTAAGTTTATTTTCTCTACCTAGTTTGGTAAGTAGTTCCTGACAGTTCCATACTGCCCTGTATGAACACCGGCTAGATTCAAGAGCTTTTAAAGCCGCTTAGCTGTCCGAGAATCTTTTTATTAATTTGCCTTTCCAGTTTCTATCGATGAGCCACTGGGCAGTTATATGAATGGCTTTAACTTCGGCCTGAAAAATGGTTGCTTGTTTGCGTAGGGAACATTTAAGCTCAACCTTGCCATTTTTATTCCATGCAGCGGCTCCTCTACCATCATTGGTCTTGGAGCCGTCAGTGAACCAACTATTCTCTGTTGTTCCCAGATGTTCCGAGTCTTTTTCCCATTCGTTCCTCTCTGGTAGAAGGACGTCATAGGCATGGTAAAAGTTAGTTTGGGTAGGCATAACAGCTGATGGTAGACCCAACACACTGTCTTGCTCATTAGCGTTTTTCAGCTTGTTGGGCACCATGGTGATCGCCGGCGATTGTTGATCATCGCCTGTGTCAATCTATACGTAGCCCATCTGGCCTCCCTCTCCAGTACTATTTGGAAAGATGGCAGATTTAGAAGACACTCATTAGTGCTGCCGAAATTTTACCAGATGCGCATTCCAGTTAGGTGTTTTATCTAGGGTAATTCCCAGATACTTCACTGTAGTCGAAAATGGGATTGTTTCTCCTTTGGGTGAAGGTGGTCTTAGGTTTTCCAGCCTTTTTTTCTTTGTGAACGTTACTATAACTGTTTTGTGCGGGTTCACAGATAGTTGTTCCCTTTTACACCTGTCACAGACCACGGTTAGCACCTCTTGAAGATCCTCTGAGATAGCTCTTTGCGAGTTGCTTCTTATAAGTATTACTAGGTCATCCGCGTATGCCTGCACCTCCACATCCCACAGCGAGAGGACCGCTAGCAGACAATCCATCAGGAGAGATTACAGAAGGGGCGACAAAACCCCATCCTGCGGATATCCCCGAATAGCCCTGAATCTGTAGCCCTCCCCCTATAGGGTTGTTGTGGCTACTCTGCAATTTAACATACTCTCGATCCAGTTCCTTATCTGTGGTTCCCCTTTTAGCTAATGCTGTGTATAAAAAGGTTGGTAATATGCATTATTGAATGCTCCTTCAATGTCTAAAAGCACACCCACCGCGATAGTCCTGTTGTCTAACGCTTGTGTTATGTTCCTACAAGATTGTTTAGTGCTAGTTCGGTATATTTGACGGCCTGGTACGCATATTGGTGGCCGTTTAGTGGATGCCCACCAAGTGCACTCGTTATAATATGCATGTCCAGTATCTTTTCCATGTATTACAACAGAAAGGTCAGGCTTATTGGTCTACATGAGCACGTTGTAGACCGTTTTGCTGCAGTGCTGAAAATATTCCGTCCTCACTAGGTGATTTAAAAGGCTGAAACAATAGAATAGCACTTTTAATTGTTGATGTATTAATGATGTTTTTGGGAACAATTCAGTCGCCCGTTTTTGGCAGATTTGATCGGTCCCAAAAAGGCTCCTGTTCATCATTATGCAAAATCTGACATCCTTGGAAATGAGTCTGAGCTAGAAGCTCTAACGTTTCTCCGCCAGATTCCATAAAGGATCCGTCCGGTCGTTTTAGCGACCCTAACTCTTGACGGGTTCTCTAGAGAAAATTCTATGGATCCTAGCACTGTACGGTGTATGTGTTATGTTCTGGCAGAAGGTTTCCCATGAATTCCTTTTTGCCTCTCTTATGGCTTTATTGTAATTCGTTAGAGCAGTTTTATATTGATCCCATATGCTGGTCCCTTTGGCTCGATTAAAGAGTTTACGAACCTCCTTCCTTTGTTTGTCAAGGGAGTTGTTCACCAAGTGGTTCCTCTGTTATCCCTTTTAGTCTTAAGTGGACAGTTTTTGTGATAAGCCGTATTTATGGCTAACCTCATTTCCCAGTTCAATCTCCTCCCTATTTCATATCTTTGCAATACAGGTCCGCATCTGCTGCTGAAGGGTTGGACTAAGACCAACCCAATCAGTGCACTTAAGGTCCCTTAAGGTCAATGATGCACTTAAGGTCAATGATGGGTATTTCACCTGTTTTCAGATTGCTCTATGATCAGGCTCTGATGACACTCTCCAATCTGAGATTCTTGTGGATAAGAGATTATCACTGATCATTATATGTAATACCTCCTGCCTATTGGCAGTTACAAAGTTTGGTTCAAAACCCCTGCTATTAACAACCAGCTCGTACGCTTGTAAATAATTTTATAATGGCTCACCTCTCTGGTGGGTGTCCGTGCTGCCCCACACTGTATGGTGCGCATTGGCATCACATCCAACTAGTAGATGGTAAAACATAGTTACATTTTTAGGTGAAGTAACATATTAAAATTTCAGAATAATCCATTGGTCCCCGAAATCCCACTAAAAGTATATGATGTCAGATAATATTTCACTAACATACAGAATGTTTCTTAATGACGTGCTAATATTTGAGAGAGGCCATTTTATGAACAAAAGTCTACATGAATATACAACTGTTTAAATTTATAAATTTTTATAAATACTGGTAATGATCAGTGGCGGCATGTGAGGGCACAAATAAATAAAAAATAAATTAAAAATGTACCGTTTAATTAAAGGTAATTTGCATTCTTCTTACCTTTAAATAAATGGTAAGTTTTTAATTTATTTTTTATATTGTTGTATATAACTAACCCATACCCACGAGCAGCTATTGATCATTATCAATGCTAATAAAAAATTTAAACCGTTGTATGTTCATAAGGAATGTTGTTTATATAATGGCCTGCGGAATTGCACCCTCAAAATATTAGCACGTCATTAAGGAATATCTGTTCAAAAGGTCTTCGTCAGTACTGCCAAATGATGCAAGTTTTAGTTTAATTGTTTTAGTCAAGAACGGTGCTTCCAACGGGAGAAATTTAAGAGATCATTTATATGTAGAATTGAACAGGCTAATCGGTCTTTTTTGCAAAAATATCAGAGGACATGTCGGCAGGGACGCCACTGGTAGAGCGATAGAATAAATGTTCTTACTAAAATATGCAGTTTTATATCCTATTAACATGTACTAAAATGAAAATAATGTCAAAAGATATTAAAAAATTAACGTCTTGTAGCAAAAAAATTATGCCGTTGCGGATATATTATGTTCATATGAACTTATCTTCATAAGAAATATGTTAATAGGGCAAATGTCGTCCGACAATGAATTCCAATAAGAAAGTGCATAAGAATTTACAAAAATGTGAAATTTGATGGATTGCAAGGCCGGATTAAGTGGAAAATTTAATAGAAAATTTATATTTTCCATTTATCATCTAGATTCCGCCGCAATGAAACTAAGAGTATTTCATTCTACGTAATACCGTAATACCCTTTCAATTAAAAAACATCTGGATTTATATGAAAGAGTCTCGTAAAGGAAGGCAGGACCGTATATTGAAATTTTGATAGAAAATTCATATTTTTTATTACACACATGCGTCCAAATGATTTCTGCCGCAATATACCTATAGTTGTTCTAGCCTACATAATATTCTTTAACTAAAAAATACTCGGATAAGCACGAATTTGCCTCATAAAGAACCGGCTTATATGGCAAATTTAAAAATAAATCACATTTTTCCCTAAACAGATGCATATAAATCGTGTCTTCCGCAATTGAATTATATTTGTTCTAGTCTATATAATACATTTTACCTAAACTTGCACCGATTAGCATGAATTTGCCTCGTAATAAAGGACCGGCTTATATGAAAGCAAATTCACATTTTTCGTCAAAAACGTGCCTCGAAATCATTTCTGCCACAATGAAACTCTATTAGTCCTAGGGTACATAATGATCTTTAACTAAAAAAAAAACTGATTTACATGCATTTATCTAGTAAAGATACGCAGAACAGGTTCATATAGCAAATTTGATAGAAAAAAAAACACATTCTTCATTAAACACACTCTTTAATAGTTATGGTAAAAAAGCGCAAACGGTTTTACTCTAATTTAAGGCTTGGATTAAACAAGTACAAATATCGTTTTTCGCATGTCAATATCCCGAGAACAAAAGAACTTAGACATAATTATGATGAGTTATATCAAATATGTGTAGAGTTTCAAGCAAAATTTAAGAATCTCAGAATAAGCATGGAGTTCCATTAATAAAAAATTCGTTTGTCACATCTTTTCGAACAGCTCTGTATAGGGCAGAATATTTTTACAACATATCACGTTTCATCTTACATATTATTCCGTTTAATTTTTGAAATATCTTTACTGGTATAGACGTAATCTTTCGTTCCTTTTAACGAAAAAAAAAACGAGAATTGCATAAATTTGCCTTGTAAATGTACGCAGGACATATTTATATGGCAAATTTGATGGAAAAATAAGGTTTTTTGTTAAACACATTCTTTAAAAGTTGGGGTAAAAATTTCGTTTGCCACTTCTTTTCGAACCGCCCTGTATAAGGAGAATATTTTTAGAAAATACCACGTCTCATTCTACATATTATGCCGTTTCATTTTCTAAATATCTTTACTCGTAGACGTAAGCTTTCGTCTGCCCGTCGCTGAACGATCCAGTAGCAAACATCGAAACTAGTTAGCAAAGTTGAATCTGATTACTTGTCTTTCTTTAAGCACATACTTTAATTTTCATTCTTGATTCTTTAGACGTCATCTCGACCATTATTACTTAGATATCATGGTGACATTCAACTATAATTGTCACTATCTGCAGGGATGGCCAAAAGTCTGGAAAAAAAAGCATAGCTTTTGAGCAAGTATTTTTTTCTTAAAATGCTGAAACATGGTAAATTATCATGATTTTTTCCCAGTTTTCAATTATGTAATAATTAATTTTTCTTCAACCTTCTAACCCCCTTTCTTTCAAATCGCCTTGTGGGGGCTCATTGAAAAGCTTACGAAAAACGGAATGCGAGCATACCAATTAAACGAGTTTTATGATTTTAATAATCTATTTTTTATCAGAACTACATTTGGATTCCAATTCATTTACGAATTGAAGGTAAAAGAAAATTTATTAATGTCTGCCCTGTCTACAGATGATGCCGCAAATGCTGAAAATGTCGTTCATTCTCTGTTTGGCATTCTCGCAGGTGATAGTAAAAGCTGTCCACGGTATTCCGGATGACTTCAGCTAGTAAATTATGTGTCTCCACCGTAATTTTGTTCCTTAAATCCTCAATATTATCTGTCCACCACGGTAAACTATTTATTTCAAATATCCCCAAAGGAAATAATCCAGAGATGTCCAGACAAGAGATCTTGGCGGCCATTCCCCTGTCCCTTGCCTAACAATCCACCGATTTGGAAACAAGTATCTTCGAACATAACTATCAAAATGAGGGAGAGCGCCATATTATTGCAACCAAATTCTTTCATTCGGTAGATAGATAGATAGATAGATAATTTATTTTCCTCAAAAAAAGACAACTTACAATTGTAACAGGAATAGTCAAAAATCAGGTATATCTGGATCTATTTTATTGGGGAAAATCACAGCCAGAGAAGGTATCAGGTCAAATGTTAGGAAAGCTAGGTAGCGTTTGGCCATTAGGTTTTCATCAAGAAAGAATGGGCAACTTCTGAAGGTCTTGCATATGAGCTTCCCATATCCAGTGTTGCTTTTCCTGGAACCAATAGCTATAATTATGCCTATTGACCACTTTATTTAAATAGAACTGAGCCTCATATGAGAAAATTATGTGTAATGGAAAATCATTATTGTAGATACACCGTCTCATAATTTCCTCACAAAAATTGCAAACGACTATCATAATCGTCTCCCAAAAGCTCTTGGACAAGGCATACCTTATATGGGTGATATTTTTCTTTTTAAAAAACCTTCGAATTGTGGTTCGAGAAGCATCCTGATTGCTGGCCAATAAAACAGTTGAAATATGAGAATTGTCATCAATTTCTAATGTTATATTCATTTTTGATCTTGGCTCACAGCAAGTGCCCGACCGTTTTGGGCATATCCTCAAATTTGTGAAATGTTTTACTAGTTGTTTTGCGAGATTTGGTTTTCGGTATATTTCTCGTTAAATAAAGCACACCTATCACTCTGACTTCTTATTTTGTCTCCACCTCCAAGCAATATCAAGTTTTCGATACCCTGCTTTTCCGACAATATCATTTTTGCTTAGTGAATAACTTGGCCGTCCTTTCTAGTAATCATTTTTTTTCGATAAACCCTTACCACACTATTAAATAAATCTTGCATAACATTATTAAGTATGTTTAAATTTTATTTCATTTGTTAAATAGTTGTTTCTTAAGACCCCAAAAACCTGCTTACTGTAAACATGATTAACCCCCCACACGAAATATGTTCCCATTTGAAAAAAAAATAGGGTTGCTGGGCTTAGAAGATTGAAGAAAAAGATATTATTATATAACTGAAAAATTGGTAAAAGTCAAGATCGATTAACGTGGTTCAGCGTTTAAAAAAAATACTGACTCAAAAATTATGAATTCTATTCCAGACTTCTGACCATCCCCGTATGTGATTTTTGGGAATCTATGGTGGCAGTTTTGATGGGTTAAGTCACATTTCACCTTTGCGGCCAAGACTTGACCGTCAAACTGGTAGGTACCTACTTCCCATAGAAAAACAGTAACGGAAAATTATGGACTTTACCGACGATCGTCAAAAAGTATTTGACAGTGTAACTTAATGAAAATGTTCTCAAAGTTAAATTTTCCCCGCTCTGACACATGCTTGACAAAATAATATATCTTGCCGAGATATCAATTATTATTGGCATTTTGTACAACATAATAAGAAATGGTGGAAATGAAAAGAATTAGTTCAATCTTGAAGTGTGGTTATTAATAACACACGTAACATAATATTTATTGTCTTTGGGTTTTAGAGCCCTGAAGATGACACTTTCTTGGTGTCGAAACGCCGGCTGTTAATTATTTTTTAAAAACTTGCCAGTAAAGCTGGATTCTTTCATTTATTCTATCTATGTGCTAGACGTGAACAAAGATCATATTAGATCTTTCATTAATACATAGCTTGGAAATTATTAGTTTTACAAAAGTTTTGGTCAGTCAAACATCTTAGCGTATAATGTAGGCTATTTCACTAGAGTGTTTTTACTGATAAAACGTCATAGCAACTGCTCGTTTCCTACTGACAAAACTACTACTTGCCCGTTAATTGAGTGGTTTTTTAGCGACAAAACTATGACAGGTCCATCATAAAGGTGTCTGGTATAACCACAAGAATAATAAATAACCAGAATCCAAACTCTCAACTGTCACCGTGTATATTGTCTAAAAGCGCTTGGTGACCTTCAGTCCACGTCACAGCCAGAATTTCATGAGCGTGCTTACTGCATTTTGACTGATTTAATATTATCCATCTTATTAAGAAAATAGTAGCTGAACCACATATATGTGCACATATGTGCCGTGGCTGAACCATTGTTTATACAGTGCTGAACTTTAGTTGAGAATAAGTGAAACTAACCGAAATTTGATTGGACGACTAACCCAAACTAGCCAAGTATATTAAAATTGATTATATCGTATCGCAACTGGCTCAAATAAGTAAAATAAGTTAAGACTAAGTGAAGCTAACCGAAAGTTGATTGGACGACTAACCCGAACTAACCAAATCTATTAGAATTGATTATAACATATCGTAACTCGCTCAAATAAGTAAAATGAGTTGAGACTAAGTGCAACTAACCGAAAGTTGATTGGACGACTACCTAACCCGAACTAACCAAATCTATTAAAATTGATTATAACGTATCGTAACCGGCTCAAATAAGTAAAATGAGTTGAGACTAAGTGAAACTAACCGAAAGTTGATTGGACGACTAACCCGAACTAACCAAAATTATTAAAATTGATCATAACGTTTTAGAACCGGCTTAAATAAGTAAAATAAGTTGGGACTAAGTAAAACTAACCGAAAGTGAATTGGACGACGAACCCGAACTAACCAAATCTACTAAAATTGATTATAACGTATCGGAACCGGTTCAAATGACTAAAATAAGTTGAAACTAAGTGAAACTAACCGAAAGTTGATTAGACGACTAACCAAAATTAACCAAATCTTTTAAAATTGATTATAATGTATCGGAATCGGCTCATATAAATAAAATAAGTTGAGACTCGATAAAGAAGTATTCACTTCTATCACGTGTACTGTGATACTCGTAACTTTTTTATTTGTAACAATGAATGCCTATCTTTTTATGTACTCTATTAATAGATTGTTTTGCATGTTAATGATATATCTGTTGTAACCAGCTCAAATGATTAAAATTAGTTAAGCCTAAGTGAAACTGACTGAAAGTTGCTTCAACGACTAACCAAAAGTAACCAAATCTATTAAAATTTCTCATAATGTATCGGAACCGGTTCAAATGACTTAGATAAATTGAGGCTATGCCAACCTAACCGAAAGTTGCTTCAACGACTAACCAAAACTATTAAAATTAATTATAATGTATCGGAACCGGCTCAAATAAGTAAGATAAGTTGAAACTAAGTAAAACCAACCGAAAGTTGATATGACGACTTACCAAAACTCACCAACTCTATTAAAATTGATTAATATATGATTCTCTCACACTCTTTCTCTTTTATAACATCGATAGAGAAGTATTCACTTCTATCACGTGTAATGTGCTACTCACGACTTTTTTTTGCCAATCTCGACGAATTATGGGGATCTTAGAGTCCAAAAAACAAAATTGTGTCCCTGTGTGTGTGTCTCTGTTAGTCACACGACTTTTCTCCAAAACCGTTAGGTCGATTTCTACCAAAATGGTTATTTAGGAGTTTCGGGACAATATCTTCAGACGTTTTATAGTTTTTTTTTAACCTTACAATTAAGGATAGTTTATATAAAGAAGAATATAAAAAAATTGATTTTCACAAAAACGGCCTTAACGATTTTCATTAGATTTTCTATATGTTTACAATTTAGTAGGCAAATAATACGTACTACCCCGTTTTTCAGTGAAAAATCGGTGCAGTCCCTTTACTTTTGAGAAAAATGAACAAAATCGATTTTCTCGGAAACAGCTCCAACGATTTTCTTCAAAGTCGTTGCGCAAAGAACCACCTAAAAATCGATTTTTTTTTTTAAATCAACTTAGCGGTTTCGATTTTAGAGTTCGCCAGACAATTCGGAATTGCGAAACTGGTGAAAATCGGCAATTTCCGAAAAATCTCAAATTTTATGTAATTTTTTTTATTTTTGCCTTTCACCCTATATCTCCCTTACTTTAAGTCCGATTAAATTGAAATTTTTAGGAGAGCCAATTTGGACATTTGTTATTATGACTGACATGAGAGAAATACAAAAAAAGTACGTGACACTAGCTTTATTTTTTTTAAAAGTTGGTGACACGAAATTTGTTAAAAATGCAGCAACAAATACTCGATCTCGAAAACTTTTTTTGGTTTTGGAGATAAATATATATAGTAAGCGACAAACCGACAGAACTGAAGTAACCTTTTTATTTTGGTGTTTTTTTGATAAGTGGTTTGGTTTTTATCATAACGGTGTCACAATATCGAAAAAAACTATGCCGACCGCGGCCGCTCAAGGACTGCACAAGCATCAGTAACGCCATGTGTAGCTTGAGAGTGCCAAGATCTGTATTGTACTAATAATAACCTATTTAATAATCGTAACGTTTATTTCGAAGTTTATTCCGTAAATTTAAATTTTGAGAAATGAGAAAAATATAAAAAATAAAGTATTAAATTTTAATAAAGGCGATTTTTTTTTGTGATTTAAATAGATTCGATTTAAAATATCGTTTACTTTGTTATTTATGCCCAGTGTTTTTCAACATATTCATTTTATTTCTACATTTAACTTTGACTCGTATAGTTAAGCAACAATAGTTAAGAGATAGTTAACACATTTGTAAAAAGGGATGATGATACTTTACATTTTACTTATCTGCTATTATTGAGCTCCATATTTCCCTTGGCATAAACAACTAATGTTGCAAGGCACATTCGCTTTAAAACATTTTAATTTATTTGTATAAGTAAATAACTTGCATCTGCAGTTGGCTGTAATTCCCAAAAAGCTTGGCTTTGCTTCTTTTAGTAGCTTTGGTACGAGAGCATTGTTTTCGATGTAGCCGCCAAAATCTGTAGGTTTTGGAACTTGAGATTGAATTTTACTAGCGCTTTTATAGATTGCGCATTGCAAAAACGCCCTTTTCACATGCATGAAAATGCATCTTTGATGGAGGCAACTCTCTAAAATGAAATACCAACGATTATAGCTAATAATGCACTTCAGTGATAAAGAGGTTTCAAATTTAACATAATTAGGTACTTTTAAAAAATAAAATGACGCAGACAAACATAGAAATTAATGTTACTCACCTAATGTCAGTTTTACAATTTGGAAATATATGCGCTCGTAATTCGTCCATATTTCTCATACAATTTGGCCGGCCGTACAAATTTAAAAAAAATGCTCTGCAATTTGTCCATAGAGTAGTCATAGGCGATTCGACTCATTTTAGTGATTCGTACCATTCGAATAAAATGTACAAATGATTCATACCAAAGATCGCCTTTACCGAAAAAAGAGCGAGAGCGACAGAGATAATAATACTAGGAGTGCTCCGACCGTCAAATCAAACGCATCCATACTAGCATTAAAAAATATTTCGTTCACGCGACCGGTCGAATCGGTTATTTTGTTCAGGTCTTATCGCTGTCTCTCTCTCGCTTTTTTATTTCGCTAATGGCGAGTCCAAAGAGAGACAGAAACATAAAACCAACGCTCAACGGATACGGCACGCTACTACAGTACAGTAAAAGCCAACTTACGCCCGGTCCTACGTGAGCGATTTGCAGCGAACGCGAACGCGAATCAGTGGCGATGCCGTGCGACTATATTAACTTTTCGTACGGCATCGCCAGCGCTTCGCGTTCGCGTCGCCTGTAAATCGCTCACCTAGGACTTGGCGTTAGCTAACTGTCGCGACGCGGCCGTCGAAGTGTTTTATTGCAGCATCGTTTTCTTGAAAACTAAAGTAGTTGTCAAAAAATCACCGAAATAAAAAGGTTTTTTCGGTTCTTTGGCTACAACTTTGTCGCTTACTATATACATCTATCTGTAAAAGCAAAAAAGTTTTCTCGATCGAGTATTTGTTGCTGCATTTTTAAGAAATTTCGTGCCACTTTAAAAAAAATAAAACTGGTGACACGTACTTTTTTTGCCTTTGTCTCATGTCACTCATGATAACAAATGTCCAAATTGAGTCTCCTAAAAATTTTAATTCAATCAGACTTAAAGTAAGAGAGATGATAAGCAAGAGGTGATAAGCAAAAATTAAAAATATCACATAAAATTTGAGATTTTTCAGAAATTGCCAATTTTGACCAGTTTCGCAATTCTGGATTGCCTGGCGAACTCCAAAATCGGATGCGCCAGGTCCATTTACATAAAAATCGATTTTTTTAGGTGGTTGTTCGCGAGTGTAATAGAGGGTGCATCTTAGACATGCATCGCTTGTTATCCGACTATGAGCGCCGACACTGGCGAGTTTCGGCGGAATTTCGGCGGATCGACCAGTGCAAGGTCACGGCAGCCAATGCGTAGCAACGAGGAAAGATTGGCTTCTGGTTATTTATTATTCTTGTGGTATAACTATTATTGTGAGTTTGACAAACGTCATTAAATAATAATTGTACATTTAATTTTGTTAACAAATAAATAAAGTTTCTGTTTGTTAATACGGTGCATTGTCTAGTTTTTCTCGTGAAATAGTCATGACGAATACCACTCGAGAAAAAATTGTGAAGACAAAATTATTCTCAAGGTTTTATTCAAGTTTGTTGCTTTTCGGTAATTTCGCTCATGACATTTTTGACGAAATCACTCGGCTGACGGCTCGTGATTTTGATACTGAGAGTTCCGCTTTTGATTACTAATGTGAGTCTACTGTGGTGGTGTTGGATAACTTCGCGAAATTGCCAAGCAACAAACTTTCATACCTTTCGAAAATTTTGCCGACAAAATTTTTTTTCTCCGATTGACAGCAAATATTAATTTTGCAGACACATATCAATCAGCAAAGTATTAATATTCCTGCCTCGGCAGCAAAGTAAGTACTTTCTTGCCTAGGCAGCAAAATAAATAGTCTCCATGGGAATAAAACGTTTGACATAAGTTGTCAAACTATAATTATTATGGACATATACATTTATACATTTCCATAGCAACCAACCGTTCCAACAATTGCGATTTCTATCAAATTTTATTTTAATTTATCACTACAGGAAAAATAAAAAGATTGTGGGAATTGTAATAATTTGCAA
>MU184693.1:94457-107088 GCA_016904865.1 Pissodes strobi | reverse complement strand
AAAAACAGTTTTTTTCTATAGGAAAAATAGTTTTTACTGAATTACCGACCGTATTTCCACGAAACGGGGCGAAATAAACGATAGAATATTAAACACGCTTTTGCATTTTCCTAAGTAATTATACATGTTGTGCATAAATTTTAATTAAAATTAGAGACTACAGTTTGTTTTTTCCGCTCGGCGCTTTTTCCATTAATTAGTAAATTAAATGAAGTAATTATACGGCTTAAAATAACCAAATGTAATGTTTTTAAAATCAAAATTGACTTTCATGTCCGGTTATGTGTGTCCATTAATTTTGAAAAATCTTTAATAACCTTAATTTGACACATATTTAATATGTTTAATGCAAATAATTTAATAGAATAGAATAGAATAGAATAGAATATATTTCATCAGTCTAAAGTTTTTTACATTCGTCAAACAAAAAATAGGGACAATTAAAATCACTCATTAAAACGTAGATAATAATACACAGATAGTAAACTTAAATCTTAAAGTCATTCACACTTACAGTACAGGTTAAAAATATTTTAAAATCATAGAACGCCTTATCCACTAGGTAATTTTTAATCACACTCTTAAATGCCCTGACTGGTAAGTTCCTAACTGTAGTTGGCAACCTGTTAAAGAAGGCCGGTGCGAAGTGCAGAGCCGCGTTCCAAGACCTGTTAAGTCTGAGGAACCCCACCCGCAAATCATCACGTGCTCTGGTATCATATTGATGCAATTCCCCAGCTGCGACAAATCTGTCCAGGTTGCTGCGAACATATATTAGTGATTCATAGATAAAGTGAGAGGGAAGGGTAAGTATGCGGTGGCACCGAAAGAAAGGCCGAGCATCATCACGATAACCAACCCGAGCCAAGACCCGAACTGCCCTCCTCTGCAACGCAAATACTCTCGCAGCGTGGGCAGAATGCCCCCAGACAAGCAGCCCATATACACAGGGTGAGTGCACCAGCGCATGATAAGCCACCAGACAGACCTCCATCCCAACTGTTCTTGTTAGGTTTCGCAATACGAAGATTCCAGAGGTGATTTTTTTTGATATAGTAGTTATGTGATTTTCGAACGTTAATTTGGGATCCAAGGTGACCCCAAGAAATTTCACATGATTTGTGAAATCAATACTCCCATGTTGTCTCAGAGCAAAAACTACATTCTTTGTTTTATTCTGGTTGAGATTGAGATGGTTGGAAGCAAACCAGTCACCAATGCCCTCGGTACACCCGTTCATCTCCATCATAAGACATTCGTAGGCCACAGAACTCGTAAGGAAGTTGGTGTCATCCGCGTACAGGGTAACCACAGCATGTGGCAGGGCCGAGGCCACATCATTGACATATACAAGGAATAACAAAGGGCCCAGAATGGACCCCTGGGGTACACCGTGCCTCACAACCCGCTCCACTGATGACCTCCCATTTATGGATGTTACCTGTCGCCTACCGGAAAGATAACTCCGAATCAACTGACAGCTCGCTGGTACAACTCCATAATATTCTAGCTTAGTAACTAATATGTCATGGGAGACACAGTCGAAGGCCTTGGAGAGATCACAGAATGTAGCACCTACATATTCCCCCCTTTCAAGGCCCCCGACTATGCCCTCACACAACCTTTGCAAGGCCATAGTCGTTGATTTATTCTTCCTAAATCCAAACTGTTCTCCAGCGAGCAAGCCATTCGACTCAAAGTACTCGGACAGCTGAGCACTAAGCAGAGACTCAAAGATCTTAGATAGGACAGGTATTATGGATATTGGTCTATAGTTATCAGGTATGCCCTGATTGCCACTCTTATAAACTGGGACAGTTCTGCTTATCTTGAACGCATGCGGGTAGACAGAGTTTGCGATTAGAAGATTGAAAAGTTTTGCAAGGGGACCAATGAGAACATTCTTAAGAGATTTAATTAGAATTGTATTTAGGTTGTATATATCCTTACTATGTTTTCTCTTCAGCCCATCGATCGCAGACCTAACCTCGTTGAAAGTGCACTGGCGGAATGAGAACCGAAGCTGAGGATTCCTGTGGGCTTGTTGTAGGTATGTGTGGAAAGAGAGATTTGATTGAGGGAGGCATGAAATAAGTCGCTCAGCTATCTCCACAAAGTAGTTGTTAAAGGCATCCGGGCTCAGATCAGTCCCCACCCGAGGACCCACACCTCTTCTCTGGTTACCTATGATTTCCCAAGCTGCCCTACTGATATTGTCTGAGTTCTTTATATGATGTGTGTTTGCTTGCCTTTTAGCACTTGATATTGCATTCCTATAGTTCGCCCTATGACACTCCAGTTCACATCGCAGCAAAGGACAGCCCGACTCCCGTAGCATATCAGCCAACGTACGAAGCTCATCTCTCATCCTTCTGATTTCAGGAGTGAACCAGCGTATTTTGTTCAATTCACCAGGTTTGGTTTTCCTATGGTATTCTGGGAAAGAACTGTTAAAGAAAGCAACAAACTTACTGAAAAAGAGGTCACATTTTTCCTCAACAGAGATGTCACAGCCGAGAAACCGCCATTGTTCATTTTCCAAAAGGTTATACATCTCAACAGTTCCTTTATCGGTTATAGGTTGATACAGTATATGTAACAATTGAGGGTTGTGAAAAGACATCGCTTGTAAACTTATATCAAGTGCAAAATGGTCTGATAAGGTAGGATTAAATACATTTATGTTAATGTTTGTACAGTCACATTCACTAAAATTAATAAAAATATTATCGAGACAATGGCTTAGCCTAGTATTAGTAAAAACCTGTTGCTTAAATCCGAAAGAGCTCATAATGTCAATGAACCTATCTCTACCTGGATATTCACGTTCAAAATGGATGTTAAAGTCACCGTTTATTATAATGTTTCTATTCAGCTCAAAGCAGCAGTCCAAAATCTTACCGATCACCTCCAAGAACAGCTTGAAGTCTCCAGATGGTGGGCGGTATATGGTCACAAGAACCATATTAGATTCCACAAACTCCAATCCACATGCCTCACAATGTCGTTCAATGGCTATTGTCTTGATTTTTTCAAGTGCCCTTACTTTCATTTTCTGCTTCGCCAGGATGACTGCTCCCCCATGTCTGTTTCCAGGACGGCAGAAATAGGACACACACTCATAACCTTGGATCCTTAAATGCTGAATTTCTTCTTCTAAAAGGCAATGCTCCGTAAAAGAGAGTGCACTATACTTTGTCGTATGCTGATGTAGAAAGGCCTCTATTTCATCAACCTTGTTCCTGATAGACCAGATGTTTATATAGAATAAGCTGAAGTGAGATTTTCTATTGTTATTTTCTAACTGTGTGCCTTTAGGGTGGATTTCTCTAATATTTTTTTGTTGTATGTTAGTAGTAGTACTGCTGTAGTGGTTAGCTAAAAATTTGGAATAGGAGATTCCTTAGGTACTTCTATCACGAAAAGTTGTTATTATGATGAAAGTTAAGGGCGTTCCTTTAAAAAGACAGAGTAGTCGAAATTGGAATAAAACCTTATTAATACAACAGAAGAGTTTTAATGCCATTTACTATTTTCTTTAAGCTGCGTTGAGGGTGATGCATTGAAACCCGTAGTCAAAACGCAGGTTCTAGCAACTGCTGTCTTTCACCTGGCTAGCTGATTTAAGCTGACTGGTAAGACTATCCAAAAATGCTTGATGAAGCATAATTGCTTAAACCATTGTGTTATCAGTCAATTAGTGGCTTGCAGGTATTTTGGTGACCATTTCAAAATGTATTTTCAAATCGATTTACGCGACACCTCAACAAAAATCAAAAGATCAATATCTACCGCGGTTTTTAAAACCGAAATGATATTTAATTTCATAATATTCAGCAAGCGGTCTAGACTGATTACATTGTCAAATTAGTATAACCGTAATATATTGAATTTACTCAAAACTTCTGCTAACTTCCCAGATGATATTAAATGTCCTTGTCACGAAAACGAAGAGGATAACATATATTTTTTTTTCTTCAAACTCTACCTTCGAAAATCAAAACTTGTTTCATAAATGTATACCTACTTCAAAGTAGTTGATACACTTTATAAAAATTGTAAAAAACAATAAAGTAGATTAGAGCGAAGTTTCAGGAAGGGGCACCTTCGAAAAATACCTAGGTAATAAAAAACACACTGTAAAGTGGAAATCCATATCCTGAAATATGGATAATGTTACTTACGGAAGACGGATTTAAATCCACTAAAAATTAGAAAAATGTATTCAAACGTAAAAACATTCTTGGCCTAAAATGATGTTTTGTTGAGTTATAACTTATAATGTACAGACCTGGGAAATAGTTGTTGCATTAACTTGTTCTAAGTTTCTGTTGTCAGGATGTCAGGAAATATCCAGGAGCAAAAGAAGGACCACACCTACCATGAGCTTCGGGACTACTAAAGATTTTTTATGGTTAAAAATATTATTGGGATTATTATTCCGTACAAAGGCATCGAAAAGACTCAATCAGCTTTTAGGAATCCCGCAGACCCTTTGCACTCCACCGTAGCTCACTCAAGGCCGACCGTTGTTGCGAACTTCAACAGCCTTAATTGATGAGCTTTTTTGACTTCCTAGGGATCATGTTTGGTGCTACTAAGTAGATCATTCTTATTTTGCAGGATCCTAGGCCATAGCTTAGAAGATATTCGGTAGTTTCTTCCACTTCAAAATATTACTTGCACGCGAGAGTCCTCTCAATGTCTAGGCGCTACAATTGTCTTCTGACATGTGGGTCCTGCCAGTAAACCAAATAGAGTTTATAGATATTTTCTACTGAAAGACAGATCTTAGAGTACTGCTTTTGCGGCGCTTCTGTCCATGCTTTGTTGAACTGTCTGTTTAGATAATTCTTGTTCGCATATCTTCCTACATGCCTACTAAGGATTGAAACGCTTTTGATATAAGTACCGCTCCTTTCTTACCCACATAGCCCGCTTATTTTTTCCCAATACACCAAAATATCGAAGGACCCAAATAAGCCTTAATCTCTTGCTTGTGTCTTTGAGTTCTGAGTCGGTTAGGTCTACGGTGAGTACCCGTAATAGCTGCCATACTGTCAAAGCATATGTTTATGGTCCCTTTATATTCCTCTTCAAGAATGAGGTATCCGTATCAAAGTATAGTAATAGCGTATCTGCCATTTTACCTCCATTCATGGATTTCCCGGCATACTTGAATTTTGCCTTTATCTCCAGTCCTCTCGGCTTGACAGAACAAGCTCAAAGAACCATAGATTGTTTGGGGTTTCAACATGGCGTCGGATTGCATAAGTATCGCTAAACAGTCCCTCATAATCTGTCCCCACAACGGAACGGGTCTACTAGAGGATATTTTCAGTTGCCATAGGCAGCTATGGGTATATGTAGTCCTCATTGCCACTTTTTCTAAGACAAAATGAGAGGGACGGCAGATCCATGAGATCCTCGAAGACTCTGGTAAGTGCATTCCTTGTAGCACCTGATATTCCAACACAAGTGGATCTTATGCACTTGGGTCTACATCTGGGTATTTGTGCTTATGTGCAATTATGGGACACATCTTAGATCCCGTTAAAAAATCTTTAATGAAAAGCCCTATTATAACCCGTTCATGCATCTAGTATGATGCCTAGATACTTGATTAAATCCCTGTGTTCGAGAATTGTGAGATGCCTGCTAATTTCTAGTAAGATCTGATCTAGATTTTTATTGAAGAGCATATCTTCGACCTTCGCCGGATGTATTCTGAGGTCTTCTCTTATACGTCAGTTTTCAGTGTTGTTCAGAAACTTCAGATTATTCAAAGCTTTACTGGTGATGAAAACTACTTAATCATCTGCGTAAGCCCGTTTGTACAACCTTACTCATTTAGCTCTCTAAGTTCCACAGGAGAAAAGATAAAGCACATCCTTATAAACAATATCTGACCGCCTGTTTCAGCTCTGCGATCATTTCAATTCTGCAGTAACTCGTCTTTAGTACAGTATAGCACTGATCCACCTTGTAACGGTACTTTAAGGTTCTCCTTTGTATCAAGGCTCTTCGTTATTATCTCTTATGACATGTTTTCGAATGCAACTTTAATGTCTATGAAGACTGCCAATGCAAATCCACGTTCTACCTTTGTCATAGAAGTAGAAAAGCATCATGTCAGTGGACTTTCCCGTCTGATAGGGGTATTGTAAGAGATTTAGAAGTAGATCCACCTCCTTCAAAGTGTGTCTATTAATCAAGTCCTTGCTTTCAAAAAAGAGCCTGAGGAGCTGATAGGTGGCAATAATTCAGAGCTTCTATAGTCGCTCTTACTCGGTGTTGAGGTATAAACACATTTTTTACTTGCATAATCGAAATATGTCGTCAAAGTGCCCCGCAATTAGATTTTGCTGATTTTGTAGTAAGGCTGGAAATAGCCGACTCTTACCCAGTGATATGTAAGCGTAAACAATCTAACGGCCCTATCAACACTGTCTAGGTTCACCGTACTTTCGCTGTTATGAAATCAGCTCTTGCAGGAACTCCAGACCTAATGTCATTTTTTCCCAAGAAAGTGCATCTTCAGCAGAAGCAACAAGGCATGACTTTACAGTGGCCTTCCGCATGGCCCTACCTTCGCTTCGCTCGCTACTGGGACGCAACTAACAAAAACTAACCAATACTAACCTAAGGCATTCCCAAAATGAAGAAAAAAACTTTTTACAAACATAACATTGAAAAAATATAAAAAAAACCGACGGGAATCGAACCCGGGCCGTCGTATCACACACAGCATGTAACACTCGACCACCAGAGCAGTTGAAAGCAAGACCGTAAAGACATGGGTAAACTAGCATTTCAAATTTGGCCATGCCTTAAGCGATTCTGATTGGATCTGTGCGGGCACAGGCTAATGACACAGCTTATGGATGATCCTCTGTGCACCGCTTTATCTATATTGTCGCCATCACATAATCTATTTAGAAATTCGGCAAGCCTACTTTCTAGAAGCCCTTTGGAAGGACGCAGTTTCTGGATTTAAGGTCTATATAACAGGTTCTGTTTAATTGGTGTTGGTTAACACTTTTAAACAGAATTTGTCGGTAAACTGACATAGTAATCTCCTGACTGACTTTCCATTTATTTTATTTGGATCTGCAATTGTGCATAGCACAAGATCAGGTCAATAGCTGACTCTCTTCTGATACTAAGGACAGTTGTGAATGCTAGGTCGAAAATTTTCCTTCTCTCTATAAGCTACGGTGAGGATTTTACATAGAAACCAATAATCAAAAAGCTGGTTCTAGCAATTCATGTCTTTTATTGTATAACAGTTTTAAGCAGTATGTGTTGACTAAATTGATTGAATGTTTAGGAATGCCTAAAAGAGCATAACTGCTTAAACCATTATGTCACAGTTGGCCGTCTGATCAGAATTTAAACAATGATTTTCAAATTCGACTTTCCTGATGCCCCAACAAATTTTAAAACAATCCATATGTGCTACAAGTTGCACAACCGAAACAGTCCCTAATTTAATGATTATCAAAACTTCAACACTAATACGCCAACAGTAACAAGCGGTCTCGACTGATTATGTTGTTCTTTAAATTATACGTCAAATAATTAAGCCTTTAATATCTTGGATATACTCAAAACTTCTGCTAACTACCCAGACGTTATTAGAAGCCCTTGTCACGAAAACGTAATCGGATATCTTACATGTAGAACATAATTTTCTTTTAAACTACGCTTCAGCAACATTTTTCGTCGAAAATCAAGACAAGCTCACGAAACGTATGCCATAAAGGAGCTGATAAGCTTTATAAAGATTGTAAAAGACAGCCGCGAAGAATAGATCAAAATTTCATAAAGGAACTTGCACTTTCGAAGAATACGTAGCGAAATAGTATATCTAAAAATAGAGGTAATTTTACTTATTGAAGACGGCTGCGAACTGATTTGAAATTAAGAACCACTTAAATAAGTAAACCACTTAAAGATTTCCACTAACTTTATTTAAACATGACACGTGTTTCGACGGTAACGTCTTTTTCAAATGTGAATAGTTACACTAAAATATGCTAAAATTATAAAGTTCAGCTGTTGCAGGTAAATTACAAAAAATAATCTTGACCCAGGCGCCTTATGAATAGCAAAGGAAACAAGTTAATAATTTCTAGGAAAGGGTTAATAACGGAGAAAACCCAAAATCAGTTTGTTCGTTAAGTAATATATTAAATTTTTTATATTACATTTATTTGAAAGTAATACATATGGAACTCGCAAGAAGACTAAGTAATTTGGAATTTGACTTATTAGACAACAGAATTAGGGTTCTTATTGGTGATAATATCAACAAAAAATTCATAATTCAATGCGATAAGTTACGTAGATGAAAATTTAAATTTAAAGAAACAAACAATGATATCAATAATTCTAAAGTTTATTCAGATCATCAATTTTATAATAGATTTGTTAATTTTACTGAGGTTAGTTTTAATATCTCTGAAATTAATATCCTAAATAAAGGATTTAACCATAACTTATGTAACAATAATATCAATACTAAGTACCAACTAGGGGTAGAATGTGAATTAATGTCTTCTAATTTACATTTATCTAATTTAGATAAATATTTATTAGCTAATACCATAACTTCATATAAACAGAGATATTATAATTATGATTCCCAATTAATTAAATCCATAAATAAGAAATCTGTTGACTCAGACATTATTTTTACTAGAGCCGACAAAGGAAAAACTATAATAGCTTTAAACAAATTAGACTACATTAATAAAACTTTAAATTTTTTAAATCCAGAGAAATATATACAAATTAATTCGGATCCTACATTACACTATCAGAAACTTGTAAAAGAAGTTGTTAAAGAAGTTAGCATTTTTCCGAATTACGTTAAATCTAACCTTGTGTTAATGAACCCACAAATACCTAAATTATATTCTTTAATCAAATTACATAAACAGGATATGCCTATTCGGCCTGTAGTTTCGTATTGTACAGCCCCTGCTGTTAAACTTTCTGAAGAATTAATTCACATTGTAGGTAAACATTGTAATTTCAAATCTAAATATTCGATTAAAATAGTTATGACCTAGTGAATAAGATTAAAAATGTTACTTTACCATCTAACTCTAAACTTATTTCTTTTGATGTTAAAAATTTATTTCCTAGTGTACCTCCGATTGAAGTGTTAGAATTAATTAAAATTATGTTAGATAAGAACCATATTAATCACATAATAAAACAGGATATTTTAAATTGCTTGTCATTATGTTTAGATCAAAATTATTTTGAATTTAACGATAAGATTTACACTTGTATCGAAGGTTTAATAATGGGTAATCCACTTGGTCCTATTTTAGCTGAAATCTTTATGGATAATTTAGAAAAATCAATACATGAACACCATCTTAGCAAATATTGCTTATATTGGTATCGATATGCGGATGACATTTTAGTTTGTTTTAAAAGGACGTCAAGACAATTAGACATTTTCTTAGACTTTATTAACACATTACATCCCAATATTAAATTTACAGTAGAATTGGAACAGGAACACTCTATTAATTTTTTAGACCTCAAAATTTCAAATGTAAACAATAAACATACCTTTGACATCTATCGCAAACCATCTTATACGGATATAATTATTCACAACTCATCTAACCATCCGTACAATCAAAAAATGGCAGCATTTAATAGTTTTATACATAGACTAAATAACATTCCTTTGTCTGAAGATAATTACAATAAAGAGATTAATATAATCAAACAAATTGCTGTGAATAATGGTTATAAGGCTAACATTGTTGATAATTTAATTAAAAATTACGATACCAAAAAAGCTTTAGAATTGGTGTACCCAAAAATTAATAATAATGAACTTAACAATTATCAAATTTTAACACACACAGGAAAGTTAACACAACAAATATCACAGTATATAAAAAATAAAAATATGAATACCAAAACTGCATTTAAAACCAACAATAAAATTAGTAAGTTCATTAAAAATAACAAATCCCCTACACCTAAAAGTAAGAAAAATGGTGTCTATAAATTAAATTGTGGTTCGTGTTCCAAAGTATATATTGGTCAAACTGGTAGACCTTTTGAAAAGGGAATTAAAGAACACCAGTCTTGTTTCATTAATGGCAAGGATACTTCTAACTATGCTTGTCATTTAATTAATGAAAACCACATTTTCAATAATGATTTCAATGTTTTACATATTGAAAATAAAGGTAAAAAATTAAATCTGTTAGAAATTATGGAAATCAATAAATATAAAAAATTTAATATATTACTTAACGAACAAACTGATTTTGGGTTTTCTCCGTTATTAAACCTTTCCTAGAAATTGTTAACTTGTTTCCTTTGCTATTCATAAGGCGCCTGGGTCAAGATTATTTTTTGTAATTTACCTGCAACAGCTGAACTATATAATTTTAGCATATTTTAGTGTAACTATTCACATTTGAAAAAGACGTTACCGTCGAAACACGCGTCATGTTTAAATAAAGTTAGTGGAAATCTTTAAGTGGTTTACTTATTTAAGTGGTTCTTAGTTATGGATCTCCATCAAGTAAAGGCTAATTCGATTAAATTCTGATTTGAAATTAGAAGAATTTGTTTATAAGTATGATCATTCTTGGCTTAAACACATTTTTAACCATTGTATTTATAATATAATTAAACGACCTTAGTATATTATACATACACTGGGCACGGGAAAAAGTTGTTACATATTTTATGACAATTAAAAAAACACCCGACGTAATAGTTTTAAAAATCTATATCTGCTGCAAGTGTCACTTCCGAAAGAGTATCTAATTTTATGATTCTGAAAGCTTCCATCAATAATACGCAGACAGCAGCGAGCGGTCGAGACTGGTTAAATTTGTATTTAATAAGTCAAGCAATTACGTCCTAAATACATTGGATATACCCAAAACTTTTGCTAACTACCCAGACTTTATTAAACGCCCTTGTCACGAAAACGTAATCGAATAACCTTTAATAACATTTTTTTTCTTTCAAACTCTATATTTCAGCATATTCTCCGTTGAAAATCAAGACATGTTTGGAAATTGTATATCTCAAAGGAGCTACTACGCTTTGTGAAGATTGTAAAAGACAGCCGCGGAGTATAGAGCAAAGTTTCAAATAAATTCGTAACGAAATACTTTCTATAAAAAGAAAAGTTATACAGTGCGAGTCTGTAACTTGGAATAAATTCAATATCTCCATATTTTGACACCTCTCATTGAAATGCCAAAAAAACATCAATTGGTTTTGATTGTTTCGCTTACTTCCAGCCTATTGGTGGCAATAATAGTGCGGGTGACGTCTGTCAATGGCGTCACTGATCTTTTTTATGTGAAGGTATGGCAAGTGACACATCAATGGAAAGGTCATTCAAAGAAAGTAATTCGGAATGTATCTGGTTTTTAAATTTCTTTCAAATTAACAGGAAAAAAAATAATTTCCGAAAATTTTTCAACTATCAAATTTAATTAAAAATTAACAAAATCATTGACGCATGAGTGGTTCAACACAGTTTTAATAGCTACTATTGGAACTTGGAACACCTTAAAATTAGATAATAGAAAAAGAACTTAATAGTTTTTTTATTATTATGCTCGGACACGTCGATTAGCATTTTCAGTTATTCCGTTTTGTTCATATTTTCGATAATAATTCGATATGTAAAACTTGATAATTCTGCTAAGAATGTAGTATTCCACGTTCGCTCAAACAACAACACCAGTACATTTAAACATTACTAAGCGAGGCGTTTCGAGCGCAGAGTCTTTTATTTTGTCATCTTGTCAAAGCTCCCAGTTAAAAAAAAAAGATCGGTGACGTCACTGACAGAAATCACGTGCACCATTATTGCCACCAATAGGCTGGAAGCAAGCGCAACAATCAAGACTATTTGACGTTTTTTCTCATTTCAATGACAGGTGTCAAAATATGAAGATATTAATATAAATGACCTCAATGGATCTAAAAAAAAATTGAGAAAAGCATTACGTTTAGAGGGCAAAAATCTAGTTTTGTTTTGAAAGGCAAGAAATCCAAAATTAAAAATGGTTAAAATAAAAATGAACATTAACAATATTCAGGTGGCGCCAAAGGTAATAATTATTTTGGCACATTTTCTTCAAATAAAGAAGCATTATTGCCCTGCAATTTTATTTAAACATAATATGATATAAGGAATCATTATAGTAATTTACGTTATAAGTCCGGTAGGTGACTTATTACAGTACGAGTTGTTTTACGGACGAGGCGACGTAGGAGCCGAGTACGGAATGTAAACGAGTACTGTAATAAGACCTAACGGACGTGTATCGTATAATATTTTATTTCATACTGTCTTTATAATTATTTTTAAAATGAATAAAAAGTATTAAAAATTAAAAAATATTAGTTGTCAATCTAACAATCGCTCCAACTTAACAATGTTGTAGCCATGGTTATTCATAGCGAATTATGATTTTCTTTTGCTTGTCACTGTCAAATAAATAAATTACGGTATCAGATACTGTAATAACACATTACGGTATCAGATACTGTAATGTTCGATTTGCAGGCCTCAAATGAGTCCGGGAAATTGTCATTTAGCGGACAGTATGAAATAAAA
>MU184693.1:48300-70898 GCA_016904865.1 Pissodes strobi | reverse complement strand
TAAATCAAAAACAATGTGCCAAATTTGACGGTTATAAAATACAGGGTTAGATAGTATATGTGGAAGGGACATATTTTGCATAAAATCAAAATTAATGCCCATCACTTCGCCAGATTTTGCTTTGATTTAAAATTTTCGTTTCGGTTCAAAAAATTATGTAATTTTACGAAGGTGTATTTCTTTATCGATTTCAAGTTTGTGTCGTTGTTCTGCACTAAGGTCTGCACGGTTAAGCTGCTGGATAAGTTTATCACATTCTGCACAAATGTAAGATCTCGGAAATCCAAATGTAATATTAAAATACGTTCTAAATACTAGATAGTAGATTTTGTATGGTATGTTTATTTTAAAACTTTGCACAAACAATGCTATGCATATCCTTTAAAGTAAGAGATTCTGATAAATAGGGACAGTTTGAATTTTTACGACGTGAATAATGCGATCGTTTAGCAGGGAATGATTTAATATGGATTTTAATAGGTTCGGTTATGCAATCAGGAGTTTTTTGGCCTGTTCTGATTCCCCGTTTGCCTCCGGGAGAAATTCCAGTGGTCACCAGAGAGTCTCGTATTCGCCTTAGGCGAGCATCTTTGATGCCATATAGGCTGAGAAAAGTGTTATTGTAAATTTTGAGTTCAGATTCCCCTGCCCAAACTTTGTATGTAAAACTGGCATCGCCGGTTTTTTTTATTTATTTCTGTTCAAGGACGCCTTCTAATAATATGACTCGTTAAAATAAGGCTAGTTAAATGAGAATCTTGACTATTTTTATCATCCATGTCATTAAATTGTGTTAGAATGGAAGGTTTTCAACTTCCAAAATTTTGGAAAACAGGAATTTTTACAGCTTAAACAAAATAGTTTTTATCAATATACCATACCCCCTATTTAAAAGTATAACTTCAAATCTACTTGCAAGGTTCACCAGTTCTACGTGCTTCAGTAAGATTGCCTTTGTGATTTGTATATACCTCACCATGAACTTTCAACTGTTTTATCACTCTTTCACGCTTTATTTCCTTCGCCTTTTTCATGGGCCAGTCAGTAGGCATTATTTCCCATGTTATAAGTTTGAAATAAACAACACAAGGTTGTAACCACCACTCGATAATCACAACAACACGTCTAGTCTGGTAACCTAATAATAACAAACTGACTTATTCGTACCCATCAGCGAAAATTTCCAGCAAAACGATCACATGTCTTATCATGTGGCGAACTTATGTGGTATTAGATGAAAGGAAGAGACATATGTGCCTTTTGCGTAATCATTAAAATTTTAACTACTTATCTTGGCATTTTTGTAGTTTTTGCAGAATCTTATTTGATGGTCTTAAAGTCATTATTTTTTTTTATACAAAATGGCACCACCAAGTCCTTTTCGTCAAATTTCGACTTATGCAGTTTTTATAAAACACGCCTCAATTGGTAAAATAGTATTTTTTATTACGATATTTGCTATGTAATGGAATATAATTATCACATTAGCGTATAAGGGTCATTGTATATTTATAAATAATGACCTATCATCTATGACAAGTGTCATGAAAATTATCGACAATTAAGTGGGCTACGTCTCTTATGTTTCTCCGTTTTAAGTGATATAACTCTCGGAACTTTTCTTGTAATAGATCAATGGTCCCTGTTCCTAGTGAGTGTCATAATTTTTTTGATCTCTTGTTAGTTGTTCTCTATTTTTAAAAGTAATTAGTAACTTTGCTTGAGTTGCTAAAAATTACGGAAAATCTAGAAATACACCTCGTATTCTAATAAAAAATATAACTTCCAACAAATAAGATAACTTACGTGACTATTTTTCTATAGCCATTAGAAATTTTTAGTCAGATGAATCAAATTTGATACATGATACAACGCGACGCGACAGTACACAATCTCAGGGCGTTTGCACACTCACTGTCCCTCGTAGCAGAGCCACCGCAGGTCACGAACCAGATTGATCCGGATTCGCTCCGACGCCAAACCAGAGTATAAAGGTAAGCGCAGACTAGTCAGAGCCGAACGAGCCGCACGCGCCGACCGAGCCGAAACAAAATATTGTAACACTGTGTTGAACGAAGGCAATTCGACTCTTGCGGCTCCAGATGGTCTGCGCACCTTCGTTCAACACAGTGTTACAATATTTTGTTTCGGCTCGGTCGGCGCGTGCGGCTCGTTTGGCTCTAGCTAGTCTGCGCTTACCTTAACAAACCAATGAGTAGCGACATAAAGCGTCGGCACCTTTGATGTTCAAGGGAACGATTCCGGCAGAGCCGATGTCAGAAATACATCATATTTCTAAACTGCTCAAACCATGAAGTGGCTCGAAAGGAAGCGACTCTGCGACTATACTAAAAGAAACATGAAGTGGAAAATTGCTCAAGGTTCATATTTGAATCCGACTCAGTAAAATTTAAAGCTTTTCTGTAATTAGTGGTTTTCCTGCTTCCTGTCACCTTTGTTGATAATAATTTCTGAAAGCTTTCATCATAAAAATATATATTACTTATATTTCTTCTATGATTTATTGTTAAAGGAATCTCATTAGTTTCTTTGAATTTTATTTAAAAAATTAGTTTCCTTTAATGAGGGCGCGTTGAGAGAAAAATAAACCCCTGTATTTCATGATTTCATTTATCATGTTAAGAATTTGATGTGCCAATTTTTAAACTAAATAAAGCACTTTGACCTTACACTCGCCTGGTTTAGAGGCTATTGAATAGGTGTAGCCGAGGTGTTTGATCGGTAGTAGAAAGATATATTGTACGACGTTTTCAGCGGTTATCAAATAGACATGTCTTATTCTTGTTATACTAGTTTCAGCAACTTCTTGTCATTATTAATAGTACTCTGTTTCTTTAAATTACGACAAGTTATATTTACAAAAGTATTGGGTAAATTTTTTGAATCTTTGAAACGAGGAGGAAAATTAACACTTGCAACAGCACAAGCAAAAAGTTTTTATGAATTCTGTAACTGTTATCGGTAGGCTGAGGAGTTGTAAGTTAGGAGTACTTACTTACCTGAGTTGTCTTAAGGGGTTCTCACCCTCACACCTACTCTTATGAAGACAATGGTGTTAAATTATTAATTTAAATAAAAGACATGGCAATTTTCACTAGTCTAACAATGTTTATTAATCAAAGGATATTGAAAGTTGAAAGTAAATTTGCGGCGTAGATTTCGGCAGAAATGCAACAAAAAATGTCTAATTTCAATGTTTAATAACCAAATTTTGACATACGTGTACAGGGTGGCTCGAATTCGTGTCTATGTATGGGGAACTCGAAAACTGTAAGAGATACAGTGTCGGTCAAATTAAGGCAAAATTGCGCATTTAGGTGCCTAGCAATATGCCGTTTAGAAAGTTTTAAGATTCCGAGTATTTCCGGAGATATCCGGAAAAAACCGAAATTCTGAAAATTCGTTTTATTTTTTTCCTGGGCTTATTTAAAAACGGATTTCACATTGAATTGCACTTTTGCATTCCCACTTTTTCCGCTCTATCTAATGATGGTATCCAGTTTGAAATCCGACTTTTCGTCTTTAAGGGATCATCATCAAGCTTCGTTTTTAAATACGAACTTTAATTTTTTTTATCGTTTTTCAGATAGTATTGGCGTTATTAATATGATTATGTATTTTTATTTATTTATTTATTTTTATTATTTTTTATTTTTTAAAATTTTTATTATATTTTTTTTAATTATATATTTTGCTTTGGCGTAATTTTAAATAATTTAAGGTAGGTACTTTTGAAAGAACATCAACAATTTATAATCATACTACGTGATACTATAGGAACTTTGATGGAAAAACACCTATTGGAATTTTGCTTATAAATAAAATGCAATAAGCAACTTGTTTGAGTAATAGTTCATGGCCATATTCTCGTAAAAAATAATTTTTCTATTTTTAATTTTTAATACGGGCTCCAATTTTCCACTTAATGCAAAAAGCAAATAAAATATTTTTATAGTATATGAAAATTTCAAAAGTACCTACCTTAAATTATTTAAAATCACGCCAAAGTAAAATATATAAAATAAAAATAATAAAAAATAACAAAAATTAAAAAAAAAATTAAAAAAAAAAATAAAAACACATACTCATATTAATGACGCTAATACCATCTGAAAAGCGATAAAAAAAATTAAAGGTCGTATTTAAAAAATTAAAGTTGATGATGATCTCTTGAAGACGAAACGTCGGATTTCAAACTGGATAACATCATTGGATAGAGCAGAAAAAGTGGCAATGCAAAAGTGCAATTAGATTTGAAATCCGTTTTTAAATAAACCCAGGAAAAAAATAAAACAATTTTTGAAAATTTCGGATTTTTCGGGATATCTCCGTAAATACTCGGAATTTTAAAACTTTCTAAACGGCATATTGTTAGGCACTTAAATGCGCAACTTTTCCTTAATTTGACCGACACTGTATCTCTTACGGTTTTCGAGTTCCCCATACATAGACACGAATTCGAGCCACCCTGTACAACCAAAAATTAGAAATTACCACATAAAGGCAGGACTAAGCCATCCCAGGGAGGGATGACTGACTATGTCCTATATAAGGCATGGCTCGAAAAAAACTATTACTGACTGATGGTCTAGCATTAGCAACCTCCCTTTTTCAAGAATAAGATAATACCTACCAACTCTTCATTCCCGCCGACCTTGTTCGATCCTCCTCCGTCTCGGTACTCTATTTACACTGTTGACAGATATACTCGGTAAAAATCGTAGCAGAAGGATTTAAAGGGATAAAATTTGAATTTTCTTCCCAAGGACATGAACTTCGGTTAACTTAACAGAATCTAGGACTCAATACTGACCACGTAATGCCAATGCTTTTAATTATTTATAGTTAGAGGTCGCTGTACTATACATTTATTATTATATAAATATACCTACATATACTACTAAAACATAACGAATATAATAAAGCTTATAATAAATTACTCGTTGCTATCATATGAACAATACTAGCTTTAGACATAAACATTACGGTAACAAATTATCGTTACATAACCCTATTAATAAACCATACAAAAATAAATATGTGAACAATATTACTCAGAGCTATGAGCACAGATTAACAATACCATATCTAGATCAAATAACTTCAAAAAAACTGTTAACCTTTTTGCTTAAAGAGAACACACACAGCTCTAAACGCTACTATTTACATACCTACATACATAAGTTTTCTTAAATCAGGGTAAATTATTAGGAAATGGAAAATGCAATAATTTTTTTCAACTATACATGTGATTTTCAGGATTTTCAATTTCCGAATGCCTTTTTTATGAGAACTATTCCTTTTGAGATGTCTATTATTAAATTTTAAAGTTAAAAATATTTTTAGTCTTTTAAATAGTTTTAATATAAACACCTTGGGAAAATTTGAACAGGGAAGGAGAAATGGTACTTTTTCAAATATATTCACGAGATAATTGTAAGTTTTTTTCGCCTGTACATACACATGTTCTCAAACTGCGAGTTGGAAAATACTTTCAAGCCTGTATATAAAATGTAGCAACCTTTCTGGTGTTGATGATAAACCATCAAAGTTTGGTTGCATCAAAAGCTTTAAAATGAGACAGAAGTTTGTCTACATCAATACCAGTATATTATATTATTAAAAACATAACAAATGTCACTTGAATGTACTTCCAGACACCTTTTCATCAAATATTCACAGACATAATAGAAAGCAATATGTGTTGAAATGGTTTCTTTATGATGGTAATTGCAATCAGGCAAAGAAATTGTTGCAGATGATGTTTCCGGCTTCTTATTAATAATTTCTACCATGTCTATGGATTTTAAACTAATTAGAACATCATCTAAATCCTCCCTACAATTCATGTGATTTGAGTGGAAATAATTCTGCACAAATAATTTTCTTAAGGCACTTTGAAATTGTATTGGTGTGGGATTTATGCAATTGCCTCCCTGGTGCCTTACACTTCCAAAGACATTTTCTAAACAATCAATATTTATGTAAATATGTTCTATATTGTTGTGGAGGATTCATTCTTACCCTGGAATTGATTGCCTTTGGCTCCACAAATGATTGAATTTGGTTTGAATTGTTATAGAGCCACTTCGGCCCAGGCTCAAGGATGTAAACTGCACAAGTGCAAGTTTAGTGACCCTAATGAAATGTGTACCTAATTTCTTCGATTCGGTATCTAGTCGGATACCGTTTTCAAGAAAAGCAAAAAACTAAAAATGAAAATGGTTAGCAAATACAATAAAACAGTAAAAAGCTCTTGCAGATTGTCAGCCTGACATTGCAGCTTTTCAGCATATATATAGTTGGTGAAAGGTGGGGAGAACACGATTATCTTTTCTTAAGTTCATTGGTTGAATATCATTCAAATCCACCTATTTTGTTTCTTCTTTTTTTGAAATATACTTGGCCCTGAAAGTAATAATGAGAATGAAGGTATTGTTGATACAGTATCAACAACATCATAAAGCTATTTTATTGCAGTCAAACAATGCCATGTCTGACAATGACAAATATCAATCAGTACAACTCAGATAAAAACTGGAACTATTTATATGACCAGTAGGTAATTTCTGTTGGGTACATGACTCATAAAACCAGGTAGTGTTTCTAGTACATATTGGTTATTGAATTATTGTGATCATAGGATGAGGCGAAATATCTGAATTTTGAGTACCTATCAGGGTAATTACTGTTTTGTAACTCACATGCAAATAATAAATCCAACCAATAAAATTTGTCTACTCATAGAATTAAAAATGCTGTTGCTAAATTCAGTCATAATTATTAGACAAACGAAATAACTGTAGCAGCTTGTGTTATAAAGGTTTATCTGCAAAGATCTTGATTTTGTTTGGTGGTTCTTGAGATAAATCTTGACTAGTCTCAAATGCCCGTTGTAGATATTGACTAAATATTGTAGTAATTGCATTAGGTACCAAGTGCTTCCTTGCAGAGGTTATCTTAGAAAAATACTTCCCTCAAAGTGAACTTCGCATAGTCTATATGCCATCATCTGTTTAACTAGTTTATTCAGTATATCGCTTCTGAAAGAAGCTTCTGGCAAGACATTGGCACTATAAAAATCTCTTTAGATTTACCTATGATAACTGTAATTTATAAAACTTAAAAAATTATTTTATTATAACACAAGCTTGGTCTTTTTGCCGTTTTTGATTAAAATACAGGGGCTTAGATTTTAAGTCTGCCATTATACTCAGTAAATGAAGCATTTATAACACATCGAGGCGTGCCAACTAAGTTCTGCAGGTGATGTCTTTTACAATTCATAATCAAAATGTAAGTGGATTTGAATTAGATATCTACACATTTGGCAAAACTAGAGTACCTAGAGCAAAACCTCGAAATATTAAGTGTGATGTAATTTTGTTATAAGTTAATCGATATAAACTCGTCTATGAATATCACATTACCTGTTCTTCTCTGATACATCATTTACAAAATCTTTGAAAGAATGCAATACTTTTATCTGTAAAGGCATACTGGCTACTGGAATACATCAACACAATATGTGTGTTATTATTTATTAATGATAATGTTCTGTTGTGAATCTAGGTATATACCTAGTAGGTATCCAGAGGTGTCTCTAGATATTGTTTACATCTGTGATTCAAATGCACTAAAGACACGTTATGCTACTTATTCAACCGAGAAGCTCATTAACTCATTACGTTCCACAAACCGAACCGCCCTTCTCTTCTATTTTTCCTTTTCCACCAAATCAAAATCATTCGTTGTTGCTCCTAATCTGTGGTTAGGTCAGAGACATTTAGGTTGAGGTTAATGAGGTTCTCTGTTCCCTTCTTTTTTGATTACTATGAAAAATATCAGGCCTACTAAACATAAAATCTAGGCCTTACAACAAATACCTTCTAGAAACTAATACAGGCCGGAATAATTTAATTCCTTTACAATAGAATTATTTTGGTGGAAGTTGCCCAAAGACCCTTCATGTGAGAACAGCGTAACAAATTTTATAGGAACATACTCTAATTAAGGGATTTTTTAAGCACATATACGGGTGCATTATTATTCTACTTTTAAAAATTTTTGCTTAATGTAGAATGTGGAGATATATGTTGCTGAATAAAAAAAAAACTTGAAACTTAGAACAGTCTAACAATACACATTACATGTACCTAACGTCTTTTGGAATTCAATTTCTCACTTATAAATTGCACTTTTTCACCACTAATCAATATTTATCTATTCTTCAAGAGCAATTATTCAACAATAAATTTAAATTTCAATTTAAAAAAACCAACCATTACATTGTGTTAGTAGGTATGTACTTGCCGGTCATACACTTTAGTCTTTAGGAAATGTGAAGAAAGCACAAGTAATACCCCGCATGAATATACACTTATTCACTTTTAAAATTTATAAATTACGACACAATTCAACGCTAAAACGCATTTATCAGAATTCATAACTGACGCACTACAACAAAAGTCAGTTTGACGGAAATCCATCATTTTTCGCACATGCGCAGATAAATTTGGTCACCCAGCTGTCGCTACTCGTTGGTTGGGTATACTCTGGCCAAACGCTGTCGGCGAAATTCGAAATTTGTCTCCAGTGAACCTACCGTATATTCATTTATACCGTGCTTCTAGTCTATTGTTAATATTAGGTGGTGCAGGTAGAAAAGAGTTTCTGACCAGTGAAGGTCTTTTTTCAACGTTTCCTTTTATATTAAATTTCATCAAAATATTTCTTTGATTCTGATATTTTAACAATAATTGCAAAACAGATGATGTAAATCATATCGCGTTGGGCTTTGGAGGCAAGTGCAGATATGCAGACTGGCCAAAAAAAGGGAAATTATTTTGAAAGTTTGTTAACTTTAACTGTTCTCCGCAATACTTAAAAATGGTTTTGGTTTTATTGTTATTAGTTGGAAAATACATTTTAAAAAGCGTAACTTTTTCAAAAATAATAGAATAATAAACAACTTCCCGCTTTTCTCTATTAGCCCTATTTAATAAAGAAGTTATTGGACTTTGCCACCCGCATATTTGGAAGCGTATATTTTTGTCATGAACATGGCGCAACCATGACAGAAAAATTTAGGCCAAAATTGAAATTTTGTAAAAATGGTAAGTGCGTATCCTATAGGAAATGTAATTATTTTTTTGACAGTATTCTAGTTGATTTTCTAATATAGCATAAATTAATTAAATTTATTTTGAACCAAATTAATAGACATTTGAATTATCTTCTACTGATAATATTCTTATATTAATCCTAAATTAATATTTTATCTGCTATATTTACTCTATCTTCACATAAATAAATAAAATTGTACATTTAATAGATGTACAAATAATGGTGCAATTACCATCATTAATATATAATGGCCCATGTTCTATGCTAGTAGCTTTATTACTTGATTTTTGTAAATATTCTTATGGAATAGAAACACAGGTAAAAACGAAGATATTAAAAGGAGGATATTAAATATTTTATATATATTCAAAATCAATTTCTGTAACATTGCTGCCATTTTAATTTGCTCATTTAATATTTCTGATGTTTTTCTTTTAAATATTAGAATTTATAAGTTTAAAAGTATATTATCTGTAAATTTAAAATGGTATTGATTACCGACTCGCTTTTCCCGAAAAATTAATCTATGAAATCTTTCTGAAACAAACGGCCTTATGCAGTAGGTTAAGCAAATACACGACAATTTAATTATTTTATTATTTTTTAATATCGTTCACCTATCATAATTCAAATAATTATGATACACATTTTGCGTGAATAATACATTACAAAATGTGTATCAAAGTTACATATATTATGATAGATGTATATTCTCTACTGTGTTCTACCGAATTTAGTTTTGGTCCTTTACGCTAACAATATATACATTTGAACGTTTTACCGAAAAAAACAGGTACATTTCGGGGTATAAAATAAACAAAAATAAATAAATATTGAATTTAACATTTGTATTATTTAAAGAAACACAAACAAATCCACGAAATGAGAATGAAAATAATGTAAGCCTACTTATAAGTGCCTTTATTATGGTAATACATTTTATATGGGTGAAACCCGTAGATCCTTAGCGAATTAATAAAAGACCACCGAACAGACATTAAACCATAAAATATCATGAATCAAATATTTGGCAACATGCATTTGATAACCATAAAATATGTACTGGAACACTTAAAGAATACTTTTGCAAGGCAACCTTGAGCAAAAGGGCGTGAAATGATAGAAAATATGATCGTTAAGTAAAGATAATTGTTTGGCTTCAGTTTCAATTATATTTATTATTACTTACTTTATTACCTTTACTTTAAGCTGAAGATGGCAAATCGTTATTATTCTGAAAACAAAATATTTTCTTAAAGAAATATTAACTAATTTTAATACTTAAGGAATAAACAATAATTAATACTTTTTGGTTCAAAAGCACCTTAATAGTTCATAAAGTATACACTTTTCAAATATTTAGGACATCTGAGAAAGGTTGCAAAACTTTATACTTAAAATTCTATTTTATTATTTATCGTTGTCAATTTTGCTCATTTCTAACTTTCGAAAAGGTAGCCAAATTTGCCTGCGAATCGTAAAGCATTTTTATTAAGTTTTCAGTTTCTGTAGATCAGTAAATTAGACTAGCGTAATTTTATATCCTAAGATCCAGCCGAAGCGTTTGTATTCATAAAAGTATCAACAAATGCGCCTAGTATGTAATTTTGTCTTTTTAATTGCAGAATGTCATTTCGGTTTAATTTATCGGATAGTTACCACTCTGTCGCTGACTAAAACGTTGAATTTGATACTAATAGGCAATTAACTGTTACTGAAGTCAATAGAGCTTTAAAATGTTCTTATTTATTATTTTCCTAACAAAGTCTACTGCAGTTCGAACTTAAAGTGATTTTCTCTTCTTTGACAGGTCGCCGAAGGATGTAATCCTTTAAAGTGCTTGCCAGTGTCGATTGGATGTTCTCAATTTAGTGAATGTGCTTTCCAATTCAACCGGTAAAAAACAGACATGGTATTGTTGACGACATGAAATCTAGGCTAATTGGTGTAGTAAAATGGATAAAGCTTACAGTCCTGTTTGTTTTACTGGCTTCTGCAATAGGTAAGCAAGTAGTTAACATGTTTATATTGTGTGATGGTTTTGTGCCTTGTAAAAGTAGCTGCTCGGCACGTAATGCAGGAGAAGGTATAAATGAATATACAAATTGGAATTATATAACGTAGTGTAACTGTATAAGAACTCCAACAGCATTAATTTAAATGTATTGTCGCGCAAATATTCGGAATATTTTGCTGATGTTGCCTTTAAGAGTATGATATGTTAGTCACTTATTGAGGGTGCCTATATTAGTGCAGCATGGTTCCTATAGTTCTCCGGGTTGTGAGAAATTTTAATTAGGTTTGTATTTGTGTTTCGAAATATCGTGAAATAATACGTTCCCTAATTACAAGATAAAACAATAATTTTAACTACGACTCATATCAAACAACGCTTAGTTTCGCCCATGTGCGAACATTGCAGTAGTTTAATTTAGCGTGTCATTAACCTTTTGATTATTTTTTCATAATATTTCAATGGTCTCTTTTTAGTTAGGCAAGGTAAACTGGTCGGTATTATGGATACCTTGCGTTATTACGAAATGGATCAACGTCCAGAAATTTGACTGAATTGAGCCACGCGGGAAGACGTACTGGAAAGTTAATTAACTACCGAGAGATTGAGGTTAAAAAGGATAAATCAATACATGTTAATTCATTTATTTAAATGAATAAAGTTGAATTGGTTAGTGATTCTTTAAAAAGTCGTTAAGGGTCCATTCAAGTAGAGTAGTTAAAGGGATTCCTACTGAGGATTGCACAATAAAACAGTTCCTTAATTTTTTTAATATTTATGTAGTTAAAATTCAAAATATTTTCTCAGAACGTAACAGAAACAATGTGAATAAATCCATTTTCTTTCCATAATTGTCTTGGCATTTTAAGTTAATAGGCGATTTATTAAATTCCAGACTTAGAGTCAATATTGGTATTTGGTTTTATTGAAAATAGATTTTCTCTCGAATTTTCTGTAGCTTTACACAAATAAAGGCAAAAATGAAGTGGCAGCTTCTGAAAGATTTTGTGGGAAGGGGGCACACAAAGAAGGAAAATATAATTTTGCCGTGTCTTACTATTATTTGAAAAGAAAATGGTCTATTGTATGTTCGGATTTAACTTAAAGACGAATAATTTATATCCAAATTGAGGGTAGATCTACCCTTTTGATTCATCAATACTTTATGTTCAAAAGATAGATATTTACAAGAACGTGTTGTACAGATTTGATGCCCATAGTTTTTAAAGATATCAACAAAGGTTTTATTATTTTTTTTACATCGAAAATTGTTTAATGTTATTTTCGCACAAAAAGTCACCTCAAAATAATCGGCAACCACGACTATGTCAGGTCAAAGTCGGTAATCTGCTTTATAAAAAAATGGTCTGCAAACCAGATCCGCACTTCTCACCGTACGCACATTTGACTAGAAGTAGATTGGACTATCGAGAGTATCGATATTTCTTAACAATCGAAACCAGACTGTTATTAGCACTATCGTTCAAGTATCGGTGTTAGAGATTTAAATGTTAATTTTGGAAGTAAGGCAGGTTTAATATCTAAATTATTTACAGCTTTCCCTGACATTATGTTTACAATCTGCCTTAAATCCTGTGTTTTTTTATTAAAGTTTCTAATTTTCCCACTACTGTTTTTCGTTCTTCACCTCGTATTTGTTTACAATTTTATACACATGTTCTTATTATATTCCTCAACAGTAGTAGAGTTGTAGGCGATTCTTCTAGTTGCAAAATAATGTCTGCTATCAAGTTACACTTGATATACATTAACTATTATTCCACTTTAACATTTTGAAATAATTCTTTACACTTTTGGATGCACTGTGAATCTTCAGACATTTGTGGAACTAAGTTATTTAATTTTTGAAAAATATTACCGCACGAATCGAGGTAACCCATCTGGTCACGACAGGTTCAGGTGGTAATGGTACTCCTGAAAAATACATCTTGTAAAACTGCACTCTTAATGGGGCCTTTATAAACATTTTTTTGACATTTGTTTTTAGATCATTGACCAATGAGAACGAAGCTCTAATAATTCCCACACCCCTATTTAATCCGTGAGCTAGGTATGTTACATGCACTAAATTTTCATAAAACAGTTTTAAATTCTGTCCTGTCTTTTCCGCAGTAGCGGGCAGCTGGACAAGAATTGTATCTATAGGAACTGAATTCGGCAAAAATAAATGTCTTAATGTTTCTTGAATGAAACAGTTAACTGTGAGGTTGTTTGTTTTTTCCAGTCCTTTTATAGCTCCGAGGTAAGCTTTTCCATGTTCTTCTTCAGTGGGATTTCCGTTCATTAAATTAACTATGTAACGACCACACGAATTAGTTGTTTCGTTGACGACAATGTACATATAGATACGTCCAATTTCATTCTTTATTTTATCTAGCACGGTAGCACACCTTTCCGACGATGGTTTTTCCTAATGTTGATTCATATGGTGCATTAAATGATGAATATTTTTGCAGAAAGGTCTTTACTTGCGAGTTTTGTAGCTTGTTTAAAGAACTATTAGCAGCCAAAAACATTTTACACAGATCCTCGTTAAATTCTGACTTGCCACGGTTTTCATTTTAGGTTCAAAAGACTGCTTCGAAGTTGATTGAATGAGTTATGGACTTCATCTTGTTAACCTTGGCAATGTGAGACGGCGCCGCGCCGGCGCCTGCGTCTTATCGTGTTGGTCTATTTGAATTTTCTTCGAGCAAACCACTTTTGAACCAGTCTCGCAAAAACATAATCGCCGTCCAAAACAAGTTCTGTATAAAGCTTAATCCACGAAGTACATCATATTTTGAACATAATCACCACTTTCGTTTTCACTTTCACTCTGTTTGGGAGTACAATACTAACTGCAGTTGCGACAAATGACAACCTCAATAATACTGGTAAACCATAACAAATGTGAACAAATAGATAATTTATAGAATGTATAATAGTTTATTACTTTATTAGCCTATTTATTGTCTTCTTAGGAAATTCCAATCTAAATCGAATTCAGGTGTTCAGGTGCCGCGTTGCTCAGGCTATGCCGCGCCGGCTTGGCGGTGGAGGGCTATAAAACGTAAGAAAATAGCACATAAATCCCAAAGCATGCTTGGATATGCAATAGTTCTTAAAACATGCACTTCTCCTTCAAAAACATAAAAATAAGCAAAAATTCATATATATGCAAAATTCATAAAATCCGGTCTTTAATCATAACTGACAATAAGGACAAAGTACACTAAATTTCGTCCTCTTCTATCTATTTTGCTGCATTGTTTGACAAAAATAGGACGATTTGAGTTCACACTGGCAAAAGTTTATATGTTCATTTGTTATATAGTGCGTATATTCTTTTGACCTTGGAATACTTGGATCAGTTCATATACGTAACAAGAAAAATATTGGGCAGTAAAAGAAAAACTGGAGCAGTAATAGGGTGAAATGAGTGTGTATTACTAAAGGAACAGACGAAAACTGCAGCTAAACGCATGCAGATTAACATAACGTTAAACAGCCACGGTCGCAAAATGTAAATCAGAGGAGGACAACGTTGCCAAGTCCCAGTTCCCATTACGTTTAATTTAAAGGAGTGTTGCTCCGGGGCGCAGCCAAACAAAACTAACCCAAACTAAACTAAATTCCAAATTAAAAAAATATGTGCCGCACCTTTATAAGCACACAGCTAAGTGAAACTTCTGAAGAAATATTAGGAATTGAGTTTTTTAAGCGTTTTTTTCTCAACATTTGCCCACGGTATCGACCCTTATTATTTTTTTTCGCCGAAAACCTCGTTTTCTTAACTTTATTTTTTATAATTTTTTTCTTTATTTCGTTTTATAATATTTTAATTAACTTTCCCAACAATTTTTTCTATTTTTTTCTTATTTTTTTTCTTATTTCGCGCCAAAAATGGCGGGCGGCACGATGTGTGTCGTGTTTGCTTCCATAATTTCATTGTTAACTCAAAATTTATAAAGTGTAAAATGTGCAAATTCGCGATATACAATATGTGTGTATCTATTAAAGACACGTGGCAAAAAATTTTAAGTGATAATCCAGGTTTAATGTGGTTTTGTCTGCATGCCAAAATGTGTCCTGCTTCTTAAGAATGTGGATCAAGACCGTGAAAGTCTATTAAAAGAGTTGGAAAACAAAACTGAATCGCTCAAGAAATAAATTTGCCTTAAGGATGAGCTACTGGCCGAAAAGGATTACTCCAATAGTCTCCAAAAAGCTCCAATAAAGAACTATGAAGAAAAAATTGAGGACCAAAGGTTTTTTATGGCAAGTATAAAAAACCAAAACAAACATTGCCAGGAGCATGTCATCGATTTGGCGGATGATCAGCCCGATCACGCACTCGGCGCGGCGCAGGCGTATCATCGGCAACTACATGTCAAATTAGAGAAGGACAAGGTACCTCTCTCTTTAATGCAGGGTCAACCAGGGTGCCTCAACAAAAATTGCCCAAACCAAAATTGACAGATATGTCATCTCTGTCAAAACCGTCAACGTCAAGCCGATCTGTCACAACAGTCACTTTTGATGTGTCAGAACCAGAACCTAAAAAACCTGATTTTTTCAAAAATAAAGGAAAACAGGGAAATTTTATTGATTCCACGGCAGTAAAGGCAGCCGTGTTACAAGCACAGCAAAATGCGAAATTTCAAGAGCTGGTACGTACCCCAGCTGATGATGATGAGGATTCATGGGAGTTAGTGAAACCCAAAAACAAACAAAGGAACCGCAGGTTTGTTGTGGGTAGAAGCGATACTGAAAAAACAATTAAGGCAGTTCTCAAGTATGTATCGCTTCATGTATCACGTCTGGCTCCTAATACTAGTCCGGATGACCTAAAGCAAATGCTAATTGGCGATTTTCCAGAGGTTCAATGTGAAACCCACCAATCCAAAAGGCCAGAGTATACACTTCAATGAAGGTGACCATCAATAAAGATAACTTTAAAAAATACCAAATGAAACGCTTTGTATTCCATGCAAAATTTAATCCAAAAGGACTTCTTATAAAAGCATAACAGAGCGCTTTCGGCCTAAGCCATCATCAGTGTTACCTGGCGCAAAGAGGTATGGCCAAAAGGCGCCCTAATTTCTAAGTTTCTTATGCCGAGGAGGGCGCCATAGAAGCAAATGGGTCCTCTGGAAGAACGGGTTATGCAGAGGTGGTCAGTGTAGTTGATGGTACTAAGATTTTTTCTGCTAACCATAACATAAATAATTTGGGGATCTACTACCAAAATGTGCAAGGTCTAAGAACCAAGACGGAGACATTATATGCTAGTATTTTGTCTGAGGAATATGATGTCATAGCTCTCACCGAAACTTGGCTGAATAGCAGCTTTTATAATGGTGAAGTTCTAGACGAGCGGTATACATTACTCCGTAAAGATAGAAGTAATGAAGGAGCACGAGGGGGTGGAGTACTTCTTGCATTGAAAAATTACCTACCATATGAGGCTGTCGATTTTACCTGTGATACTGACTGTGTTATTGCCATCAAAGTTAGATGTAAAAAGGTATATTTCTATATTTCCGTTGTTTATTTTGCCCCTAATAGTATATAAATGAGTATGAAACTTATTTTAATCTTTTTGAAGACATAATTTTAACAAAAAATGCCAATGTTTTATTGCTAGGTGGTTTTAATGTACCTCTCTTTCAAAACAATTTTACACACAATCAAAAAATCTGTTATAAATGCGTACTCATACATCAGTTTCTCAATATATATGGTCTGCATCAATATAATAATGTTACAAATCACAAGAATAGATACTTAGATCTTGTAATTTTAAACATGCAAATTAAAACTTTATGTTGATCAGACTTATCACTTATAGTGGAAGATAATTATCATCCAGCATTGACCTTTGAGCTAATTACTAAAGATAAAGACAGACACTTGGGCTGAAAATTTTGAGAGTTCAGAGAGTATTGCCAATGCTTTTGCCAAACTTTTTGAATCTACATATGAAAATAATCAAAATAATACAGATAAAGAGGCCAAAATAAAGGGGACTTTTAATTTCGCAATGGTAACTGAATGTGATATTATAGAGAGTATAAAAAGCCTTCAGCCAAAAAAATCTACAGGGCCAGATGAAATACCATCCAGTATAGATTCTCTTGCAGAACCTCTAGCTTTTATATTTAACTTCTCATTTAAACAAGGGAAATTTCCAGGTTATTTTATAATATCAAATGTAACACCTATTCACAAAGATGGCATAAAGACTGAAATTGCTAAAATTTTTGAAAATATAATATATGATAATCTGTATAATTTGGTTCAACACTCAATATCCGAGTCCCAACATGGTTTTGTACCTGGCAAGTCAACCGTAACCAGCCTTTGTCTTTTTTCAGAACTAGCTTCTCATGCAATAGCCAATAAATTGCAATTGGATGTCATATACACCGATTTTGCAAGAGATTTTGACAAAGTAGATCACTGCATACTCTTGGATAGGTTGGTTCATTTAGGCACCTCCGGGGAGGTCTTTGATTTTACAAAGTCATATTTATGTAATAGAACTCAAGCGGTTAAAGTGGGACAAACACTCTGAAAAGTTTGTTGCAAGCTCAGGTGTTCCGCAAGGAAGCAAACTTGGTCCCTTGCTGTTCATTATCTTCATAAATGATTTGGCATCTTTGGTTACCTTGGGGTAACTTTTGAGTCAAACCTGACATATAATACTCATTACTGTAAGTAATATTGTTAATAAGGCTTGCAAGATTCTTGGTTTTTTATTGCGCAATAGCAAGAATTTTAGCATTGTAACGGTTGTGAGGTTATACAATGCTCTTGTGAGACCTAACCTGGTGGAGTATGCCTGTAACATTTGGCCACCAACAACAGCTGTATGGAAAGATTACATTGAAAAAGTTCTAAAGCGCTTTCTTAGATTTTTATATGTCAAGGAAAATAATGTATATCCCTATATGATTTCTTATCAGTTCATGTTGGAAAGCTTTAGTGTCTCATTAAGAAGGGAAAAACAAGCCATTTTGTTCCTATATTATATTGTTAATAATTTTAAATACCAAAAGTCTGATATTATAAATTTCATTCATTTTAAAGTACCAAAGATTAGATTAAGATCAACACATCAAGATTTCTTTAGTATAAGTAACAATGGTGTCTCTCCTATCAACAACGTGGTATTAGTCTGTAATAATTTTTTAAATAAACATTCAATGCTGGATTTCTTTGCCACAGATATAGACCATATTATTCATTATTCATGAACTTTTCCTAAACAGTTTTTAGTTATCAATTGGGGCAATTTTTGTATTTTGCTACCCTTTTTTATTACTTGTTTTTGTTTTTGTTGTATTCTTTTATGTTTTTGGTTTAAGTCTTGTTGTATTTTTACTTTTACACTTTACATGTAATTACGTATGGTGTTTGTAAAGTATTGAAATAAATAAATACATAAATAAATAAATAATGATTTTATTAACTTTCCGAAAAATTGTTTACGTTGTTTTTTCAGTTTTTCCCCATTTTTTTTAATTTGTTTGTTGTTGTTATTAAGCACGCCCATTTTTTTTCTTCTAGCCTTTCTCCTGGCCGAACGTGAGTGGGGGTGGGGGGGTGGTGGGGGGGTACGCAGTCTAGTTTTTGTCCAGGATCCTCATTTTACCCCGGCTAAAGGTCCTGAAAATTTCAACCCTCTAGCTATACTGGAAGCTGGAATTAAGGAGGCGTTTCACTTTCATAAGCGTTAATTTTTTCTGACTACCCTCGCTAAGGAAGTTTCACTTCAAAAAAGAAACGAACATAACCTTAAAAAAAAGCCTTGCCACCCACGGGAATCGAACTCGGGCCGCCGCGCCGTATTACAAGCACAGAATCTGACCACTGCACTACCAGACTACCAGAGCTATTAGAATTGGAAACAATTTGCTGAAACGTAAAGACGTGAGTAGTTTTATATTGGCCAACGTTGCCAAGAATTGACGAAGTTGCGCCCCCTCCCAGCTGATTTATATTTTGTGGTCGTAGCTGTTTACGGTCTAATTGCAGAATACTGAGGGAGAAAAAGAGCGTAAACATTTTTTTAGGGGCGCTGTATCTGGTGAGTAAGCTGATGAAGAATGTGTTACGCCGACGCGAACCTTTCAAAATGCCACATACAAGATGTGTAATACGGGGACGCGATCAAAAGTAGAGATTTATTCTGTTTTGTGTGGTTGAAGTTACCCTTTGGTGTGTGTTCCACAAACACACTCACTTTGTCAAGTTGTCAACTAATGCGACTTTTCAAAGCTAATTTAGTTTAAAATAATTTCAAAATTCAGATTGAACGCTTTGGTCCAGTTAAATCAGTCAAATTGATCACTGTGCGCCTCCCTTCTTTTATAAACGAGATGCTGACTCTAAGCAAAGAAAATAGGCAATATAAGCTTTTAAAAGTAGTTTCCGGTAGCGTAAATAGAATAAACACGTTATTTTGAAGAGAATAAATTAATGGAAATATCTATTATCAAAATCCTATCTAGAATCATTTTAATTCATTTCTATATAGTAAAATGGCTTTAAAAAGAGAAAGAGAAATTAATGTTTGTTCATGTAGAAAGTCCTTAAATAACTACTGTTTTGTGTACTAAGTATAAGGTTCCATTAAATAAAAATGATGTCAATCGATATAATACTAATTATACCTTTTGGTAAAAAGGAAAAGCTTTCCTTCCGCTTCGGTTTATACCGAGAAAGCAAGCCGCTGATTAATTTTTATAGATTGATAATGGTGTTTTTATATCTTAGATAAATGATATTTTGTTTATAGAGTAGATGTATACTTATATATGCACCGGCTTGCTAGCTGTGTTAAGTCTAACTTCATTTTCATTGTGGTATTACATAACAAAAATAAAAAGGCAATAGAACTAGATAAAAAATTATGACATTTTTATTGTGTACATCTTATTATGTTGCAGAATGTACCCGATTCCAGAAATGATACAAATGAAATGCATCTTAACTATAATGATCCCTAACATATATCTAATATATCTAACACTAAAAAAAATCTTTAGTAATCCAAGGGTTCATGATGGTGAATGTATCTTGATAATAGGAATCGGAAATATGTTAAAAATTGTTGCAACTACTTTTTTGTGGTGTATACGTAGTGCTCCCTTAATTTATTTTTTGTTACGAAGGTACCCGAACTTTAGGGAATTTATGCGAATTTTTGGTAATAAAATTAACAATCAGCACTATTAAAAGTTGCCATTTTTGTGGAGAATTTATGGTTTTTACATACAACTTTATAGAAACCCAAAGAAACTGGGTGATGAATCAGGTTCAATAACAACAATAGTTAGAACATAAATATTTGTTTAACATTATACTAACAAAACATTTAAAATATCGTTAACAAAACCAACCAGTATTGATATTGGCTTAAAAAAGACTGAAAAAAATCCTTTTTTATAAGCAGATTCTTAGGTAAAAACATTAAAAGACAAAGATACAAATAAAACATTTCAGAACATACCATATTAAAAAAAATCTAATATGCAATTTATTAGAAAACTGCTAATTTGCAAGTATATATGCCTAGTGCTGTCACTGGCTTTTGTCGAAATGCATAGGACCCGTCATCAAATTGTATTAAATTAAGAAATCTTGGTTTTGTTTTCGCGAAAATGATAAATGCATTGGAACCCAAGAAAAGTCGCTAAACATGCATAACCAGTTTTAACGAAATTTGCTCTCGTAGCATTTTAATGTGCCAAAATTATAATGTTAATGAAATTCGTAAATTGTACTATTTGTTCAAAAACCATTTGAAAACGCTTTCAAATCTAACGATTTAATTTTGTACAATTTAACATTCCACGCCACTGCGTTCGCATTCCAAAGAAATCTTAAAAACCTTGGCGATACTACTAGCGCCATCTCTTGTTACAACGTTTATCCACTGCATCAGCCAGTTTAGATAGCTAAAAGTAAAGCGGCCTCGAAAGGCATCTGACCAAGCACAGCGCATTCTACAGAAAAGCCGCTGTACCCCGGCGATATTCCTAGCGACATCTGTTGTAACAACGTTTACTCATCTGAACCTTGGCCGCGTAACCTACTGAACTTTCACGGCGAATATGGAGGTAATCAAGTTAGTGCCTCTAAATTCCCGATCTTTAATAATCGAATTTATAAAACCTAGTCAGAGTATTTCGACCAGATCTGTGTTAAAATGCATGTTTATGTTAGACAGTCGCTGATGTTAAGTTTCATATAACTTCTCCGTAGTTACATCATTTGCCATTTTTCTAGTTCTGCATTTTTTATAAATATCTATAAGCTAGAAATTTGGCGCCCTCCCCCCGAAGTTGGTCTATTTCTAGATTTTTTTGCCTACCGTGTAGATATTTATGTGAAAATAGTATATTGTTGTGTTAGGGGTAAAAATTATCCTCTTTGTGGCGAACCTGTACGTTTGACGGACGAACGTAGCGAGTCCGACAGTATAGGCGAAGCACAAAAAGTCAATTTTGCTCCGAATCGATCATGCTATTTTTTTCAAAGGGCACAAAAGAGACGTGATTGGTAACGCTACATGAAAACAAATCACTTTTACGACTAGGCAAAAAAGCGAACAGTAACGTGCCGTGGGTATAAGGGCGGGAGGGGCGAGCTATTTCGAGGGCGCCGAATGATGAGCCATTTGCAGTTTGCATTAGGAGGCTGAGGCGGGTTAGATAGAGGGCGGGGGGGGGGGGGCATTCGCCCCCCCTGGCCCCCTATACGGCACGCTACTGAAAGCGAATCACTTTTACGCCTATCCACAAAAGTGACCTCCTACGCCTAGGCACAAAAATGATACTTTTATATTGCCAATTACGTCTCAAAATTTGACTTTTTTGTGACGATTGAAAAAAATAGGTTTGCTCGTTTACCAGAAAATATGGTCATGAAAAAGAATGTCAAAACCCAGCGCATCAATAATAAAAATTATGATATTTCCTTTTGCTTTCAGGCCTTTCGTTTTTTTGCTCGACTTTTTTTTTCAGACAAAAATGTCTTCAGAAAAATTTACTACTGGAAAGCATATAAACTTGGAAAATATTACCTCAGATGATGCCTTTGATATTATGGATGCTATTACTGACGAACAGGCGGCAGATTCTGATTGTGGAGGAGAGTGTCCGCCAACCAAAACTTTCATATTCATAAATTCGCCTCTGCTATGACCCAAAAGTTTTTAAAAATTTTGAGATTCATTCATCTAAACTATAATTCAAAAATGCCCGATAAGACGAATCCATCATTTGATGGATTGTATAAGCTGAGGCCTCTAATCGACCATCTTACAAAAACATTTTCGGAATTATACACGGTGATCATTTATAATGTCCCCCCCTCTTAACTTTTTTGTTTTTCGCATTAGACAAAAATGTTAAATACAAAAGTT